>JARYHS010010676.1:0-25000 GCA_031002005.1 Vandiemenella viatica | reverse complement strand
GGCGGCAAATAATGTTCAAAGGGGCGGCAATCACAGTTTTTTGACCCGGTTCGGAAATTTCCTAAATCCACCACTGGCTGTAGTTAGACAGGGGCGGCATAATCGGTATTGCACGCGGGCGCTGAAACAGCTAGCGGCGGGCCTGTACATGTATTGCAGTTTATTAGCTTCAAATAACAATAATTGTTTGTTTGCTATTTCGCATCTGTTAGACGAGGTATTGCATTGAATTATATTTTGCACAGACAGATGTTTAAGATTAATGATAAATATACCTCTGTCTGTAAGCATTCATGAGTATAAAATAAACCATAATTTTAGTACCTTTTCAAATACTAATAACAGAAGTAATGGTTTCACCTATGTTTCCTAAAATTAATATATGTGCTTTGCATAAGGTAGTGGACGGTGGCGATTCAAATCATGCAAGATAAGCAATAAATCTGCCCCCACAGCAATCCGCTACAAACTGGACTAAAGCATGCACATTCACTGTATCGCGATGTAAACTTGACCCACTTAAAATAGACTTTCAACACTTGTTTACAATAAGGCTAACCTTTTAGGTGCAAAGTAGTAACATATGCTGATTGTCTATACTACACCGACAAACATTTGAGAACGATATCATCCTATTGAGAGCAATGAATAAATTTATAGCGATAGGCTCTAATCTTGCAGCTATCTATCAAACATTGCAAGAACAATAATTTCAATGTGATATAGTTATGAAACGTTATTCCAGGTTGTTTCCTATTTTGTCTGTTTGTGTAACTGTATGCAACTCAACCTGGCATTATAAAAAACTTTGAAATATTAGAAAATGAAATGTTCACAGCAGCATACACAGTGCAAACAGCCCAATGTTTTGGGATTCCTATGGCCGCCGCGCATGAGCAGTATGAGACGAGTTTTTTTTATGAGGTTTCACCGATTTGGCGTTATTTCGTCTCCATATATTCCTTCCTCCGTGTCTGCTATGTTCTCTTCATACCAACTAAGGATTTCAATCCCGCGGGATTATTACTTATTATATTTCCTTGTAGCTTATGTTGCCTGTAGTTGAAATAATAAAAAGGAGTTGAAAGGATGTATGCTATTCACTCAAAAATATTGTGGCGATTGACCAAATCATCAAAAGAGGGATTAATCGAAAGCCAGAGCGGCACGTGTAATCAGGCGGATTTCGTGAAAAAACGTGTTTCAAATGCATTGAGGTGGTGGTTCAGACAACAAGTTTAAGGATATACAATATTGTATATGCATGTATTTTATTTTTTTATTTTTGTAATCAATTATTTACATTCGTAAATAACCGTAAAAAAATATAACATTGATGTAAATACTAAGATTTAACATCAAAATAAATACTTTAAAACTGAAATCCAGTTCCGCCGATTTAAACGCTGCCATTTTCCCGCGCTGCACTGTGACGTGTAAGTACACGACCGCATTGGCATACTGTATAGCGTGGAGTGTTTCATCTCAAAACTTTCATGTTTTGTAATTAATTTCGATATGGAAGGAGGTCGAAAACCGTGTTATAAGAACTGTATTGTCCCTGTGTACAAAAATACTAAAAGAAATGCACGTTATAAAGTGTATTATCTTGTCCCGCGAGATGCGAATATAAGAAAAAAGTGGTGTACCGCCAAGAGAATAGATCTGCAACTAGTTGTTTATATTGTTGTCAAGATCATTTTTATGTAAGTACTTAGAATTTCTGTATTTTAGGAAATGTAACATAAAAATTTGTTGACTGTTAAAACTCGAATCATATCTTACTTGGCGACCATCAGACATGTTAAGAACGGATTTCAATTTCCTTCATATATGTTGAAGAGTACACAGCTTATATGTGTGTGCTATAGTCGTGTTTCAAAATGCTCCCTAGTTTTTGAGATATTTGCATACAAATAAACAAAAAGATGACGGGTATATAGTAAATTATTGCCCTACGTTATTAAATGGTAGCCTCGTCTATAGGGTAGGGTGCTGGCTTCATAATTTTGTGACCCGAGTTCAAATCCCCGCAGAATCAAATATTAATACTTATTTTTATCTTCAAAAATTGTCAAGCTTCACTTATTTATTTTGTTTAAACTTCATTTACATACTTTTATAGCGCGAATTAAAATTTAAAACGAGTCACATTGCTTATAACAAATACACCAAACATAATTTCGGCCCATTTATCAACAATGGCTTCCTAATATGACTCGCTCCATACCCAATGAAATTATGTCAGGAGGCGAATCTGCAAAGGGATTGTGCATAAACTACGTGGCTCGGTCTAGGGGGAGGGGGAGGGGGAGGGGTTGGCTGGAAAGCTATGTTGAGCTACGTGGGGGGGGGGGGGGTTCCGAGCCAGGCCACGTAGCTTTTCTTTCATATTATTTGTCACAGTTAAAATTATATACAGAACACAGAGAAGCATGTAAATATTTATTAATTCATTAATTATTCCCGTATATGATTTACGATAGTCTGACAAGAGAAAATAGTGCAAAATGTCTTCTCTAAACAATATGGTAAAATGCTACGTGCTACTGGGGGGGGGGGGGGGGTAGAGGCAAAAAGCCACGTCGGGCTATGGGAAGAGGGTGGTGTTCACAGGAAGGCAAAATGGAGCTACGTGGATTATGCACGCTCCCTGGTAAACTGGAATCTGATACAAGAATTTTGCAATGTTTATAAGCATTTGTCACTTGTTCTTCCATTTCCTTGTTGAGCTCCATTTTTCGTCACGGATAGGCCTCCTATTTTATTTTCAACGCTACCGTTCTTGGAACAAATCGAGTGTAGAAGAAAGAAAGAAAAAACTATCTTCCCAATGCTACGTATTTCGTTTAAAATACCTCTTGATGATACACAAGTAAAGAAACGACGAAGATGAAATAAATAACATGATAGGCACTATTACAATTGAATACGCACCGAAACAACTTACTAAAAAAAAGTGAAAAAAAAAAAACAATGTAAGACTGGAGACTTTCTTGACGAATGATTGCAATGAAGTTTCTAAGGGTGTGCGGCCGATTTGTGTTGTGAAAAAACAGTCCGTCGGTAGACCCGTGAATTCATTACGGAAAAAAAAAAGAATTTCAGGAAAAAAATGACGCTGAATTGTAGGTAATATGATTTCTTTTAAATATTATTTCACTCAATAAAAGAACGTAAATGAAGTTTTAACAAAGTAAAAAGGTCAAGCTTGACAATTTCTGAAGATAAAAATATTTAATTCTGCGGTGATTTGAACTCGGGTCAGAGAAATATGAAGTTTACACCATACCGCATAGACCACACTGCCATTTTAAAAAAATAAAATAAAAAAAAAAAAAAAAAAAAAAACGGGCACTAATTTACTATATACCTGACATCTAGAATTTTTTGTTTATTTGCATGCGAATATTGAAATATCTATCACTTAATTACCTTGCAGCTTTCACTGCTCTGAGCTGTAAAATTCGGATTTGTTACAAAATTTCTTGTCATCATGAAAGCATCAATTTTTGGAAGAGTATCCGACTGTGCTTTCAGAAAACCGCTTTCAGTCATTATTTGGTATGTGTATTGTAGCAAGAATACAATATCTCACCAGTTATGCTGATATGTTAATATAAACTTCAACACAATTGCAAAGCTATTAGAACACCCAGCAACTACGCCTTTGTTCACAATAATATCGTGTACTTGGTCGTCACGATTCGATTCGATCAATAGCGTTGCGTTTTGCGAAGTTATATTTCCCTTGTATTTTTAGCACTTTTGATTAATTAAAATCAGTAAACAAAATTCGAATAAATAGGGAAAAAATGTTATAGTGGTCTGTGGCGTAGCTAGGTCAACAAGGGCCGCGGTGCAAAAAAATATTTATTTTGGGCCATCAGGCCAGATGGGCGATTTTTGTTTGTTTTGTGTTGCTGGTAGGGGCCCCCTGAGACGAGGCTGGGGGCCCCTAAGTTATGCTTGGGGGCCCTCTGAGCAGTGGTTGGTGGTCCCCCTGGAGCAGTGAGGGGTCTCCTTGTGTCTCAGGGGCCGCCTTAGAGGACGGGGTAGAGCTAAAAAAAAAAAAAAGGGTCGCCAGTTTGAAGTTTTCCGTGAAGGCCCGTAGCCCCAATGAACTGCGCTTGGGGCCCCCCTTACAGTGGCCCCGGTGCACTGCACCGCCTAGCCCCATAGTAGCTACGCCCCTGATAGTGGTAATTCTACACTAATAAAGTTTCAAAATAAAAATACTAGACGTAAATTTGAATTTCATGCATATTCCCTATTGCCTATTGATAACTGCTAAATAAATAGAGTCTATGTATGCAATCGTTATAACTAGTTTCGTATAAATTAATTGTCAAATTTTCAGCCCCAAATACAGGAAGTAGTCACAATTACTTTATCTGAAAATACACAAAGTCAGGATAATGAAACCGTGAATTAAAAGCTTTAACTGTGTAGTTCAGATGTGCGACACATAAAAATACTTATTAGGCCTATATAGTAAGAAAATAGTACTAAATACGAAAAATAACTCAAATTATAGAAACGTGTACTCAAAACAAACGTAAGTTTTAAATACGTAAAAGTGGAATTATTTACTTAAAAATGATGAAGGTAACAAAAACGTGTTGTTCCCACAAGTCAAAAGCCAACTCCACAAACAGTGCAATACATCCGATAGAGACCGAGTGGGGCAGCGAGTCGTGCAAACTGACACGTATTCGCCGGATTTTTTGGATTACGGATCCGCTTAATTTTGTGTGGAATCCGCCAGACTGTCTTAATGATGCGAGATTCCGCTTTGCTGGATTGCGATCCTTATTAACAACCTCTTTAACCACTTCACCACCCTATTATAGAAAGTATGTTCTGTACTTCTATTTATTTTCTGTTTTAGAATAAATATTTCTACACCCATTTTCATTATCTCCTTGAAATTGTCTCACCTTGAGTGTACTGTATCCGTGCTGTTCTTCCATTTACTGAAACTTTCCCTGAAATATCTCTTCGAGATCGAAATCTGTGCCCAGCGGCGACCTTAACTATTGCGAGGCTAAGGGCGGCAGATTTTCGCAAGGCCCTTATACCTTGTGCAAAGTATGTTAACCGAAAAGGGGCATCCATTAGTTACATGCAGGGGCGTAGCTACCATAGGGCTAGGCGGTGCAGTGCACCGGGGCCACTACGCTTAGTGGGCCCCCAAGGGAACCGCAGGGGGCACGCAAGCGCACCTCTGTGGGGTCCCCCAAGCGCAGTTCAGAGGGCCCACGGGCCTTCACGGGAAACTAGCGACCTTTTTTTTCCCTCTCTACCGTCGGCTAAGGGGGCCCCTGAGAAACAGGGAGCCTCTCACTAAGGGGAGCCCCCGACCACTTGCCAGGGGCCCCTATCAGCAACACAAAACAAAAAAAGGCACCCATCTGGCCTGAGGGCCCAAAATAATTTTTTTGCAAAGGGGCCCTTGTTGACCTAGCTACGCCACTGGTTACATGAAGTGAAATAGGGGGGGAGGTCCGGCGAAATCTCACCAAGAGCTCCCCCGGATCGACAGAAATCTCACGTCATCTTTTTAATTTCTTGAACAACAGTAGAGCTTAAGAAATTAAAGTCTACGAACGACGTCGATACCGACCGGGGGGGGGGGGGGGTATAACCGCCCTAGGTATCAGGAGAGCTAAATAAAAGATCTAAAAAAACTACTATGTCGTTCAGCACAGGAGAGGGGATCCCCTCAAGATCTAACGTCATCATACGGGGCAGATCACCAAATCTCACCGCGGGGTGGAGGGATTGTCCCGAATTCCGGAAAAACAACCACGTAGTTAATGGACACTCCCAAAGTAGGTACTTGTCATGACTGACGAGAAATGCAAAAGTTATAAATTTCCATTTTAAAATATTATATTTAGAGAGTTATAAAAGTTAACAAAACATAAATACGGCAAATTGTTAGTAATGATAAACTAAGGTATATAAATGCCTTGAATGATATACGCAGGGATTTAAAAATAATATTTGCGGCTTTTCATTATACTAAAATCTTTAATTAAAGCACCTGATTTCTTTTGATAGCTCGTTTCATTTTTGAACTACCTGACTCATATTTTCTACCGGCATCACGACCACGCGAACTCATTTCATAAATCTTGTTTTGCACATAAAAATAACTCAGAAATAATTAAAAAGTAGTTTTACAGAGTTTTTAACATCTCACTCTTTACTATAAGTATCTGTTAATGACGTAAGATTCGATAAACTTTAATATCATTTAATTATTCTTTATCTACTGAAAGATATATGTCCTACAAACGATTTTGTAACGCATACAGGTCGGTCCACACTAGATTTATACTGGTCCACAAAGTCACCGCAGACACTTCTCTTATTATTGGCACTCACTCCATTGCAGTTAGGTGGGCGCGGTGGGAGGGGGCCCCCCTTACCCACTGCGAACAGAAATACCGCAATACGCCGGTCTAAAAGCGCGGACCGCGATGTTCTACCGGAGTTCCCCGACCGGGACCTATTACCAGTAACCGCATTTTTAGGACCGAACTGAAGACCGGAATTTCATTGCGCTCGAAAGCGGTTATATGCGCCGGTATACCGACCTACAAAAACACGATGTACGCGTCCGCGGGCCCCCTCTCGCCGCGCCCGCCTGGGCAGGTTGACCCAAAATTTGTCTTTGATGAGCTGCTATTAACAAATGACTTTTGACGAAATATTGCCAAGTGTTCAGTTCCAACCGCCAGCTATACTGATGGCACATTAAAAATCAGTTAAGTGTGGTGAGCACTGAGGTGTATTGTAAAGACATGCTATCGTCTGCCTATCATGTAACACCTCAGTGTGGACGTCGTGTGTCGGGTCCCTTTCCTGCAGTTACTTGTACGTATGTGGTAACTTATGAAATTGTGGTAGACGCATTGACATATGTGTGTGTGCGTGTTCCTGTGTGGTTATGTGTGTAATTATGATGGTAGGAGTCTACTTGAGATTTCTCCATCAGTGGCCACCTATGTAAATGTAATCAGTTGGGTGTGATGAGCACCGAGGTTTGTGGCCAAAAATGTAACAATTCGCACATGCTGTAACTATTCAGTCTCGACCTAGGGTGTTCAGTCCTTTTCCTCTATTTACGTGTATGAGTGAGGTGATGTATGGTAACTGTGTATGCATGGACATGTGAGTGTGTCTTTCTATGTGCTTGTGTGTCTATCACGATAGGATTATACTCGAATTTGAGATTTCACAATGACTGGCTACCTATGTGTTGATGGAACATGTAATTAATTGGGTGTAATGAATAATCCGTATGGGATATATACTGAGGTGTATGGCAAAAACATGTCATCCTTTGGACACATTCTAACGTCTGTCTGATGGTTTTTTGGTCAGTTATGTTTGTGTGTGCTTGTGTGTGGTGACGTATGGATTACTGTGCGAGACCTAGTATGAATATGGGAGTTATGATATTTCTTGAGCATGGCAGCATCAAAGCAACGGTATTTCTTCAATTGTATAATGAAACACAGCCAACCTGTTGCAATATTCATTGAATTTATTGTTTACCGGTTTCGACCCGCCTTAAGGGAGTCTTCTTCAGAACCTGTGGATATTGTACATTATTAGTGCATCTGATGTTAAGCTTTGAGTTATGTACATGAAAATTTGTGCATACTCACTTGTTAAAAAGTATTACATAAATCTAAAAACTCTTCTCAATAAAATAGTACATTTTGTACTAAAGTCACACATTAAAATATATTTTATGGCTAACCATCCGGCAGCCAGCGTGTATCACAGAGCCAGCGTCACATCTAATCTGGGCGGCAGCTTACTGCCGACTAGCCTGTACGTAGTGGCGGTAACTAGTTTAATGGCAGATGGCGCCACCTGCGACACACGTATGGATGCAACAGACGATATTAAAATTGAACAGCGTCTAGTTATACATATGTTTGACATGCACAAAATAGAATTTTGAGGAGACCAATAGTTGTCTAACGTGTCATATTATTGAGTTATGAGTAAGGGTGAGTAAGGGTCCGAAACCACCGATAACGCAAGATTATTTCTTTAACCAGAGCCTGACTTACCATAGTTGCATCCTGCTTTTCCATTGGTACTGCCATTAAATATTTGGTGATCGCATCTTGAAAGGTCAAGATATAACGATTCCCGCTCAAGCTGACAGGGAGCGGGCCCATTACGTCGATGTCACAACACTCAAAGATCTGTGCTGGTGCCTTTGTATTTCATAGTGGGATCTGCCTCTTAGGTCGTGTCAGTTTATTAAGCTGACATTCCGGGAATTTCCTTTTGTACTTCCTGATGTCCCTCATAATTCCTGGCCAAGTTATCCGCTTCTTCAGCCTATGGTACTTTCTCGTCATACTGCAATGGCCTCCAATCAAAGAATCGTAAGCCTCGTGGAGAATATAATCCTTCTCCTCAGTCGTTAGCGCCGTCTTCTCTGTAGCCTGCGCTTGCATCGGCCCCAGGCCTCCACTCGTGACGCAGCACCCCTCATTCTGCTGGCCCGCTTCCTGTGATGGGCCCGGCTTGCCTTGCGGTCGTGCCTCTCGCGATTTCATTAGCGTCTGTCACCGGGGTTTCCGTCACGTGCCTGATACATGACAGCGTATCTGCGGCCTTTTTTTGTCGCCCAGATTTATACTGTATTGAATATCAGTATATATTCCTTTAGCTTCAGTGAAAATTTTATCAATCTCGATGACGGTTACTTCACGGAAAACTGCCATTTTAATGGTTTTTGGTCCGAATAGCTGGTGAACGGGCGTCCCAGTACATATGCCCGGCATTGCTTGATAGCCCACAGTATAACCAAAAGTTCCAGTTCAATTACCGAGTATGTTTGTTCGGCGGTATTTAATGTACGAGAAGTATATGCAATTGGCGCATCCTCTCCTTTCTTCCCCTGTCCTAAAATCGTTCCTAGTGCGAATTGGCTTGCATTAATATGACGAATTCTTTTGAGAAATTGTGGAACTGGAGGACCGGCGGAGTGACCAACAGTTTCTTTAACGTTTGGAATGCTTCTTCTTGAAAGGCCTTCCCCTTCTTAAACAGGTCGTTCGGCGATTTCGCTATTTGGCTAAAATTTTTAATGAACCTTCTCTAATAGTTTGCTAGTCCCAAAAAAGCTGCTCAGCTGTTTTACCGTCAGTGGCGTCGGGAATTCCTGGACCACTCTTACTTTCTCGGGGTCGGGGCTCACGCCTTTTTTCGTTATAACATAACGTAAGTATACTACCTCCTTGCCCAAAAAGTTACATCTTGCCAGTTGCAGCTGTAAATTGTGTGTGTTCGCAACCTCTGAAATACGTCCACTAGTCTCTTCATGTGGTCTTCCAATACAATTCTCAATACGACAATATCATATGTTAGAGCCTTACTACCTTCTATTCCCGTTAAAACAATGGATATTAAGCGCTAGAAGCATGCGGGGGCGTCGGTTAGCCCGTTTGGTAAACGCTTAAATTCCCAATGGCCCTTAGGGTTACTAAATGCCCTCTTTTCCGGGTCACATGGCCTTATAGGAATTTGGTGATACCCTTTTGACAGATCTAGCGTGGAAAAATATCTGGATTTCCCCAACTGATCCAAAATCTCCGAGATTAGTGGTAGCGGAAAACACTGTTAACAGTGGCTTCATTCAACTTCCGATAATCGGTAACAATACCTCATTTTTGCTGCCCGTCTGCATCCCGTTTCTTACGTATCTTCAGAGGAGGTGCATTCGAACCACTAACACTGTGTGCAATAATGTCTTCCTGTACTAATTTCTCAATCTCTCTTCTTAGAGTTTCCTTCCGACTTTCTGGGATTCTATATTGCCTCAAGTTTATGATCTTCCCCAAATCTTCCGGCTTTAACCTAATTTCGTGCTGCACCGTCACCATGTATTTTAAAGGTTCTCCTGGAAAGTGGAATACATTACTGTAGGCTGCGCACAATTCTTCTTTATGAACAACCATTCTGTCGCATCTCTCTTCCACATTCTCTAGTCCTATTTTCACAACCTTCTCTTCTCCAGGCCCTACCAGACTCCTCCGCACCAATCTTTTCTCCTGGTTCTTCGGTACAGGTACTTGCATTGTATCCCTTACTCAGCGACTCATGCTCAGGCTATTCCCGCAACTTGCTTGGTAGGTCTCTTTCAGCTTCATTCTTGATTCGCATGCTTATTCCTCCAATTATAAGCGTCTCTTCACCAAAGTTCACAATAGTCTTCCATTTCTTTTGAAACTCCCTTCCCAGATCTCCGTCAGATGACAGATTTACTTTCTCAGATACCTCATGCAGAGTGTGTACTACTTTCAATGCCGCTCCCTTCCTAAAGGAGAGCTGAATCGTTCCTTCAGTATACAAAGCCCTATCGGCTATGCCTTTAATCACTGTTTTCCTTCTCCCATTAATAGTCTGCAAGTCCTTCAAACATATTCCCTGAATATACCATACTTAAGCTTCACTGTCAACCAGTAAACGAACTGTCCCATTTTTTCTCTGCTTACACTCTAATTCCAAAAATTCATTACGATTATTGCAATCCATTTTGTACAAGTTATTTTCGTGAGTATGACAGGATTTCTTCGTCACACTCCGTCTCAGTTTCTCCCGTGAATTTGTCTTCTCTCCATTCGTGCGCAAATTGTAATCATATGCTCCATGACCCCAATGACTGCAGATCAATCACTCCGCTGCCCTGAAATATTTGCAGGGGCCAGGTTGGTTTTCCAAGTTGCATCTTGTACATGGCTCCGAATCCTGTGTATTTCTTTTTCTTCCTCTATGGCCTTTCATATTCTCGTTAGAAGTGCCTTGCCCTTCATGCCACGTCCTTAATTCTTCCCGTGAACTATCACTTCGTTCTCTTGTATCATTGTGGATTTTTTTTTTTTTTACTCATTGCTTTACGCCTTGTCGACGGCTAAGGTCATTAGAGGCGGGATGGGACTGGGATCAAGGAACGGGAAGGAATTCGGTCATGGCCTTTTTGAAGGACGCATACCGGAGTGCTTTTGTGAAACCATAGAAAACCCAAATCTGGATGCCCGGACGGGGATTCGAACCCTCGTCCTCCCGAATGCGAGGCCAGAACGTTAACCGTTCACCCACCACGATCGGTATCATTGCGGAACTCGCCGCATCTTCGGGGCCCCCCTACATTGCCTCGCATTGTGCCTCGTGGCCTTGCACAATTGGACCTCTGCTTCTTCTGACATTCCTCCGCCGCATGCCCCTCTCGGCCGCAATATCCACAATTTATTTTTTTCACCGGTACAAAATTCCGTTTTTCTACTCGCCCCTCCCCCCAGCCTCCTCTATAAACCAACCTTTCTATAGCAGTTAATATGGCTGCTTCTTCGCCCCTTGCCATTTCCACCGCCGCAGGTAGCTGTTATCCATCCCCCATTATTTTTAACACTGTGATAATTCGTTTATCCAGTAACCCTTGAAAGAAACACCTCCCCCCTTCCCAGAGAATATATTAATTTAATAGCACCGTTCAACTCGCCTCTTACCATTGATCGGCATGTAGCTTCTTTAAATTCGTGAATCATAGTATCTACCGCAATAAAATCGCCCTTATGCAGACTACTCGCAAACATTTTTATAGCATAATAATCTTAAGTCCTCTTTGGTCTATAATTTTCAATCAGTATGGTTCTTACATCTTCCCACGTATTTGTGTTCTCTCGTACAATTAATTTCTGGTGTGCTACAGCTGTGATGCGCGTCTTTACAAATTTAAGTAAGATACTACGATCATCTTTTTCACCAATTCAAATGCCGTGTCACAATTGTCTAAGAACTCCACCAAGCTTTCATTATATCCATTAAACGACTGAGGTATCAACTTAAGCGCCTCAGCTAAACTTACGTATGATGTACCCCCCCCCCCCCTCATCTCCTTCTGATGGCTCATTTTTTTCCCCGCTCATTTCCTTGAAATGGATCATTTTTCCCGCGCTCATCTACTTCAGCAAGTTCCGTTTGTCCCTTTGTGGTAGGTATGCTCTCTACTTTTGCTCTTACTTGCAGTTGCTGACTGTGTTTGGCTGCGGTTGAGTCGCTTATTGTGTCACGGCGGCCTTCGATCTCCGTTGTTGCTTCGTCTGCTGCTTACTGCTTCACGACGACTGCAGACCTCGTTCCGTTCGCTTTCTCACTGGATACTGCTTTCCGCCCATACTCGTCTCCTGTAGACTCAGGTGGTCTTACTTATTTCTGTGCTACTTACAGAACTTCTCCCCTATTAATTGCTTATGAAACCACTCCCAATATAATATGTAAGATATCTTTCCGCTAATATTACCTTTTAGCTGAGTGTCACCCACAGCTGACACCTAAATTTTTCCTTTCCTGTAGTGACCCGACCTACGAGTCACCACTAAAGGAGAGAGAGAATGTGGGCAAGGGTTACAGGAATAACTCCAGTGGACCCTCGTTTAATCTGCTATTCAGGTTCACAATTTTTCAACATCAGAGGAGAGTTCTAAAAATAAGTAGTCACAACATATCAGGTATCAGAACATTTATTAGCCCCAAGGGTGCGGACAACTTGTATGATGATGTATTATTACTTCCCCTCACAGTCGTGTCTCGGTCAGCAACAGCGAGCTAAGAATACTTTATCTCCAAATACAGCAACCATCCCCGAGGATTAGACAGTCGACCCCACCTGACTTTATTGGAGTCCCGTCGTCGATCTGGCAGCGTGTCCGGCGATCATGGCTGGTCTGGGGCGGCGAGATGGCTGCGTCCCGCAGTGGCGTCGATCCCGGGTGCTGTCTGCCTCTAGCCCTGTGATGACGACACCTCCATCAGCGGCACCCCACTGAAGACGAAATGTCGGGCTGTCGTCTCTGTAGTTCCGTCCAAGAGCCTAGGGTCTTACCAGCACTTCTTCCCTCAGCCTCTACCTCAAGTGGGGAAACTTTCAACCAATCATAACCTGTTACCCGGTTGTCTAGGTGACTTCTTTGAGATGGTCATTGATCATCAGCACTCTAATTTCAGGGCTGCCTCTGAAATTGTGGAACCTGTCTAGCTCGCGGTTGCTGCCTTAATTTCGACATCCGTATACGTACCAGCAGTGAAGACTGCTACAGTACGACCTCATACTTTTATTTTCGGGGGGGGGGGAGTTGAATTTAGTTGCAGCTGGAAACCTACTCTAGTTCATGTAGTACCGCAGGACGCCACTAGATTGCAGCTTCGTCTTGTTTGCGATGTCGTTAGGCTTGTTTGTCTTCCAGTGTTGTTGTGTGAGATGTTATGGCTTCATCTTATCTGTAGCAGTTGTGTAAATGTATAATTCAAAAAAGTGCTTAGATGCATTTTTTATCTGGACATCCCTAAGTATCTGTGTATTACGGAAATATCTATTTTGCATGATTATTGCGTACGTCGACTCGGCCATGGCAGACTCTGGTACATCGACTGACGCAGCCAAGAAACGCAAGTCGAAGAAGAAGTGTCACAACAAGTTCGCATTCCCACAAGAAGTCGGCTTCTATGCTGAAGCCTCCTTTCTACCGGCAGGTGCCTCTGAACGCGTTGTGGAAAGCTTCAGACCTGAAGAGTGGTCAATGAAGTTATGGAGAACTAGCCTTGACCGCGAAACCCCAAGAAATGGAAATTAATTATCACAATCCTACTGGACGACCTTCAATTCAGCTGGGAAGTTCCAACCACTGACGCTGCTACCTTCGAGCTGGTTCTCTCAAGTCGCGAGCATAGTCACCTGGCAGAGAAGATTCTCCCAGCGGGAGCCGCTGAATGGCCGGAAGCCCTCTAGCCAGCGACTTTGACTGAGAGAAATACGCAGATCTCATAAAGAGAAGATTCAAAACGTTTTGTTTTGATTCGACGACCGGCCGCAACTTCCTGATCACTCCCATCAGGAGGTCACCGCAGAATCATCATTCTACGCAGAGGCGGGCCCAGTGCCATTCATCTTTGCCCACTATAGGAGAAACTACACCGGCATGCTGGCCTATCTGCATCGCCGCACGATGCTGCCCCTATTCTGCTGGCCAGATCCCCAAAGGGTAAAGATACTGCCGGCGTGCCTCAACGACTTCGAGGCAGTCATCGAGATCCTACAGCGCCGCTCCACCGCTCATCACATCATTTTTCACGACGGAGAGGAAGCCAACACAACTGCAGAGAAAAATGAAGCTCCCGAGCAGCAGATTCCAGCGGGCCACAACAACATGCTCCCTGATGGAGCGACTACCAGCGTTACAACGCCGATCATCGCAGAGAAACCACCCCACGCAATGTCACAACGCAGACCATCGCAGCGAAGCCACCCTTACGCAGCCCGGTCCAGTGCTTCAGGTGCCAAAAATTCTGGCACTATGCCAGGGACTGCACTAAACTGGTCGGGTGCATCCGTTGCGGAGGCGAACACAAACTTGCAGACTGCAAAAAAAAACAAAAAAAAACGTGAAGAGCCAGTCTGCTGCAACTGCGGATCTAAGCATGCAGCTTCTTCCGCGGTTGCGACAAGTGGAAGCAGCAACTACGCAAGATCCGACAGCACCGGAGTCCTAGGCTTCATACGCAGCTCGCACCAAGTCAGGAAATGAACAGGTCTTGCACACTACAGCGTCGAATGCCTCTTCATACAAGAAGAAATGACAACAGGGCCACATCAGCTGAAACAACAAGACATAAAAAGCCGGAATCACTGAAATGCGACAGAGCACACTGCGTCCACTCCTGCACCTGCCAAGTTCCAGAATGGCAAGAAGACCGACTTGATTCCCTCATCGATCTACTCAAGAATCTCGTCAACCACCTGGCTACAAAGTAAGACACGCGAAACACGCTGCGGCAGCCCTAAGTGCACCACAGTAAAATTGGTGGACCATTTCTGAGATGGAAGATGCGCCGGGAACCCATACTGTGAAGAATAAACCATTTGAAGTAACATCTATAGCCAACATAAAGACCTATCGACTGTGAAGATCTGACTCGTCCAATGACTTGGAGGCAATGTCCTAGGACAACATACTCCATAGTACACCAGCTCAAAGGAGCTGCGACTAGGCTGTGTGTGTGCGTATTTGGAAGCGTTCAGTAACGTTTCCTGTGTTGGTATCAGTCGAGCGACTACAAGAGACCTGTTAGTAGCTCAAATATGCTTACAGTGGACGATCAGCCTAGAGTGCGATGCCTGGCGACCGGGCGATTTCGTATGCCAGCTTCTACGCAATCAGCCGTTAGGTAATTGCTATGAAACTGTTACAGCGGCCGTTGGCCACTATAGGTGTTCCAAATTGGAGAAAGACGTATTGACACGTTTTTATTTGTAGACGACTATATTATTGTTGTAAAAGACAAGATGATTCCTCGACCATGATCATAATGCTGAGGGAGGAATTGTAATTATAGTAGCCAAAGTGTAATATAGTTAAAGTTACAGCAATATGCTGTGTAGCAAATGGTGCGGCGGACATCGGCCGGGGAGAAGTAGGTCTGCTAGCGTCAGCGATTGAGCAAACAGCTGGTCGCGCTCACACAGGCGGTCGCGAGGAGAAGCCTCGAGAAAGGATTGGAAACATCTGACCCACTAACGACAGCAAAACGTGACCAGCCATCGTGAAGCTTCTGGAACACGATCGAAGGGCGTTGCCTGGCCGTAAGGTTAGGAAAGCGGTCACGCTGTCGTCACGGGGGGCATGATATAAGGACACGACGTGAGGTCGTGGGGCAGTCAGTCGCAAGGGTGATTGTTGTCGCCACTATGTCCGTCTGAGCGCCGAACCCGGGACCGCCAGCCGCCGCGTGCGCCGCGCGCCTCGCATCCTGTTACCACCGAACGATGATAGTGAGTGTATCAGCCGAGATTGCCTATTAGCAGCTATGGAGTTCTGTTGACGGGTAGCCACTTAAGCTGTACTAGTCGTAGCTGAGGATCAATAAATTGGAAGAGGTGTACCAACTGGCTCTTTCGATAGAAGTTCACTCCATTTCCATTCACTCTCCAAGCTGTTCATTAGCACCTGCTAACATCCTAGCCGGGAGGTACGACGGAGCCGCAACGCCAAGTAAACCGACTGACAAGTAAGTTCCATCGGCCCGACTCGGTGGTACAACGTACTCAGCCTTTCCTGACAAACACTTAGTTACAGAATGCAGCATTTGTCGTCGAGTACATACAGACTGCGAGTCGGGTAGGAAGATCAAGATATAAACAAGGAGCGATGTGAGTGTATTACTCTTGACTATGACCAGAAGCTGGAACTCGATTTCAGGCACAAAGGTGTAGGAAAATTCTTTTTTAGGTAAATGGGGGGGTGGGGAGGGCAGGGACTGGAACAAGTTACTAAGAAAAATGATGAATAATTTACTAAAAATGTTAAAAGAATTTATACGTGAAAATTTTAGAGGGCATTCATTGTAGGTGGGTACAGGAAAGGGGAAAAATAGGTGTGTAGGGAAATTTCCACCGAAGCTTACGCTCTAATGCAATTAAAATTAATTTTTTTAAAAAAAAATTTGTACAACAACATAAAATTTGTCTACGGCTGACGGTAGATATAAAACGAGATTTTTAACAAACCAGGTTACAAATAAAATTTTAGTAAAAATAACACATAGATACTTTTAAATCTCTCAGTGAAAGTGGTGCCACCTGTTCATCAACAATAGGTGGTGAACACATTAACATTGTTACAAAACCACTATTTGATATGGTCCGCGGCTAATATTTCAATAATATACAAGAGAAATGAAAGACAGAAAATCCAACTGTGTAGTAAGAGATAGCTTCCAGCACAAGAAAACTAGTTGCAATATAAAATTTTATTTTGCATTTGACATTCATATCTTTGGTGTTGTTCTTGAAGTATCCTGAACAAAAATTACACTTTGGAGAAGATATATCTGATACATTTCTTATTATTATTGAGTCTCTTAAATGTAATATGCGTATATACATTTTAACAGAGCGTGATGGGTGAACGGTAACACTCGGGAGAATATGGTTTCGAAATCCTGCTGGACCATCTTGATTTGTTGTCCATAGTTTCCCTAAATCACTCCAGGTGAATGACGGATTGATTTCTTCAAAAGGTCATGACCAAATTCCTTTTCGTTACTTGCCGCAGTCCTTTTCTACCTTTAATCACCTCAACGCGGAGTAAAGCCATAAAAATTATAAAATTTTAATTTCAATGAATCGGGCGAACTCCTTGTTTAGCTAACGTTTGGTATACAAGGGCAAATCAGAGAGACTTTTTCTCCACATTGGTTGAGACATTTGTCCCATTGCAGCACTTAATTTCTTGCTATAGAATTCATCCGGCTGACTGTGGAAGCGCCGTCAGAGTGCTGTCTTGGCTTCATTGTTGCAAGTGAATCACTGTCCTGTCAGGAACTTCTTCAGTGGACCAAAAAGATTAAAATCACTAAAAGCGAGGTCCGGAATATAGGGGGAGTGATCCACACTTTCCAAGTCCAGAGCTTGTCAGTGGTTCTGATTGCCACATCTGGCCTCGTATTGTCGTGGAGGAGAAGTATGTAGCCAACATTGAGAATCCCAGATGGCAGTACGAAGAGGTGTCAGTGTGAAACAATAACTGTTGGCATTGATGATAGCACCTAGTAGCATGAAATCCAGCAGTAGCGGTCCACGGCGATCCCATCAGATCGTTAAGATCATTTTCTCAACAGGTGGCATTGAACTTTTTTTTGTCACAGGCGAATCCGGATGTTTTCACACAAGGTCTGCTGCTGCTTCGAATCCTGCGTGCAATGCAATATCGATGTTACATCGCCAGCGGTCCAGTAAACTATCACTCTACTCATCATACCATTGTAGATGATTCAGTGAAGCAATCATTCGTTTGCCTTTCATCATGTCATCCAATTGCGTAAGCCCCATCCGACATGAAACATACTGGTCCATTAAGGAGTTGTGAACGGTGTCGTAACCATTCCCATATGAAATACCAAGCTCCAGGGAAATGTCCTTCTGGTGCACACACCAATCCGCTTTCATTGCGTACATGCGGGAAATGTTGCGACGAACGCGACTTTCCCAAACGCTCATTTTCATGCAAAACTTCATGACTTTTTCCGAACTCGCCTCTCAAAGCGAGACACTTTTTCCCATACGTGGGCTGCATTTCCTTGTGGATTTCGTAGGGGCTGTCCATGCTCCATATAAAACGAATAATACTTCGTTGCTTGTACTCCGTGGACGCGTGAAGCTCTACCGTCATCTTTAACAACTGATAGCTGCGCTATGCCGCGGAACTACCGGCAGATAAGGTTAGGCCATTCCAAGAAATGTCCACTCTTGGGAATGGATATATTCACTTCGCATTTACAACAGTTTAGCTAAAAAAAAAAAAAAAAAAATTGAGGAAAAACTTTCTGATTCGCCTTCGTAGAAGTAGCATGGTGTAAATTTATATACATTCCAATCTACTCACATGCATCAGATTTAGATTATTACCCGGTTTCTTTATTGTTCTCAGTAGTTGTAATAAGGGGTTTCTAACACAGTTTTTCAGCCAATCAGGAGCCAGAAGAGTTCTACCACAGGTTTTTTCAATCAACCACAAGCCACGACGACCATATTGGGGGCCTGGGAGGGAGGTTAAATAAGGAGAGCTCCACTTTCCAAACTAAAAGTTTTATACTTGTACTTATAGTCCAAGTAGTTAGGTTGTAATTTATTGTTCTCTTTTTGTCCCCAGATCGTTAACGTGATGTTAATGATAGTCAAGCAGATGTAACTGTAATGTCTTCCCAAGAATTTGATCTTGCGGGTTTTATATCCTTCAACGATGCTGGTAAGTATAACATTTAATACTTGTAATTATTTTCCAAGTGGTTAGATTGTAGTTGTTTATTCTACTTTTCCCCCCAGATCGTCAACGTGCTTGAGAATACAAACAGTCAAGCAGGTGTAAAAAGGTAAAACCAGGAGGACACAGTGCCTACTTCAAAATGAAGAAGAATGGTTATTACAGTTATTGCGTGTAGGCTCTCTAAATTTATCTGTTATGTGGCAATGATAGTGAACCTTAATGGCCCCCAGTTCAATGCCTTCACCACAGTTATGGCATACCGTAGCACGGCAAAATTGTGCTTCCTCATCACTTGTCAGTACAAGAGATCCTTGTAAATTTCATCAACGCCATGGTTATTTTAACGAATTGTTCAACTAGCAACTTCTCAGGGTGTTCCCCCAAGAATGAGTCGAATCTGTTCAGCTGGAGGCCGTATGCACAAACCACCTGGTATGCAGCAGCAAAAGGGGTGTGTTCCTGGACTGCTGTGGAGTGGGAGGCGTTGGGTTGAGAACGAAGACTGTACATGTCAAAGGGTTTCAACAAACATTCTAAGTCCGCGTAAACGACGAATGGTGCACGCTGTTGGTGCACAAAATGCTTAAACATTAAGGTTTTGTCTTCGATGCCGGATAGATCGAATCTGACAGCGTCCACCCTTGAGTATCAATCTCATGGCACTGTAAGAGATCTTTACTGCAGAAATGCTGCAGTCATCTGTCACAAATGTGAACATGACCGTCATGATTTGCTATAGATGTTGTAACTAACCGCGATAGGTAACCACTATAGGTTCAGCAGTAAGGGAATTTTCCACTACCATCAGAAATCAACAACATGTTTATGTGCTTATCTCGTTTGTCTGCAGTTAGATGGAGGAGCCCGACAACTTCGTACCTAGCTTTACTAATTTCGTCCAAACCGAATACATTAATGGAATAGTCTGGATTCTACCTCTCAAATTTGGAGTCTGAGAGTTTCACTGGAGACTCAATTGTACCGAAATGGATAGGGTAGTTGGAACATACTTTTTTTAAAATTTTCTAACTCTTTGCGGGTTTTTGTTTAGCGCCTTTACTTGAGATGAAAAAAATCGTCGATAGAAAGCATAGATTATCTTTGTTTTCAACATTGACTTCTGCCTTCATTCTATAGATATCGAGTGGCAGAGCAATATAGGAAAATCCTTGATAGAATGGTTCAAATATTTAAATGTTAACGTCGAAGGAGATTTTTCTATCAAGAGTTTTGCCACTATACCGATCTTGAAACTCAATAAATTTTTTCATGAACTCCGGCCTCACATAGACCTCATTCCAATCAGACTGAGAATTACTAGTAATCTGACACATCTTAGATAAAAAGCATATTCGGACAGCTTATGAATGGTGATCCTTCTGTAATTTAAAGTCGCTAATCAATCAAACCTGAACTTTTACGACCAGCACGCACTGATATAGTTACTTGGTTCTATAAAGCATTCATTATTTCGAATGGTTCCGGAATATATTCTACTAGCAATAGCACTTTCTCTGTCTTCAAGGGTTAATTCCGTTGCATTCGACTTGCCTACTGCACTAGTTGATGGTGGAATCGGTCAGAAACTGACTGAAGTGTGGGTGACTTTGCTTTTAATGTTAGGGTCTGAATAAGTCCTGTCCTGGATATTGTTGGATTCCGTACTAGAGGAGCATACTTTGTAGATCGCCTGCAACAACAAAAACAGTTATATAGTAAATGTGAAATTAACATGTTAAATAGCGGGAGAATAATGCAAAACTTACCAGTATTCCTGATACTCCATTTTGGTAGCGGTGGTGGTAGGCCCATCGACTGTAATCCCAATTAAGTTGACACCGAAGTCGATATCGTCTGCCATGTCGAAACAGTTTGTAGACCTGATCCTGTAACTGAAAATTAACATATGCTGTAACGTCAAATGAAGTTACATTGCAAGCAAATAATATAAAACATACCAATAGTTCTTGACTCCAGTTCAGTAGACCCATTGACCATTATGTCCTGAAGACTCGATGATTCTGTCGGTAGCACTGATTCGGTAGACGTCAAATTCCAGATCGGCAGCACATTCCATTGTGAATTTGATGATGGCAAAAAAAAAAAAACCCTTGTTATAAAGGAATAAATATGACAAGCAAATTATCTAGTAAGATAAGGATGTGTACTTACCGGCTACCGCTGTCCATTCTCCTTCGTTTTGAATAAGGCACTGTATCCTCCTGGTTTTGGTTTTTTTTTTATACCTGCTTGAGTATTTATTAAATCATCTCAAGCACGTTGACGATCTGGGGAAAAATAATAGAACAAACAATTACAATCTAACCACTTGGAAAATAATTATAATTATTAAATATTTTACCTACCAGCATCCTTGAAGGATATAAGACCCGAAGATCAAATTCTTGGGAAGATATTACAGTTACATCCAGGCGCGGATCCAGGATTTTGGTTTGGTGGGGCTTGAGCGGACTCTGGTTTGGGGGGGGGGGGCTTGGCTTGAGTGGGGGGCTTGAGTCGGCCTCGAATCCATAGAGCTAAAAAAAAGGTCTCCAAGATTACAATGTCGGGGGTGGAAATAGATACTTTTGGGGGGGGGGACTTGAGCCCCCTAGCCCCCCCCTGGTTACATCTGCTTGATTGTCTGTATTAATAACACGCTAATGATCTGGGGATGAAAAGAGAACAACTACTTGGAATTTAAGTAGAAGTATAAAATATTATACTTACCAGCATCATGATTATTATTTTTGGCCCTCAGGCTGCTGGAAGGCCTCTAAAGCCCTTTTCAACCGAACGAACCTAATGGGAATGGAAGGTCGGCTGTGGCCCCCTCCCCTGTTATTGTCATCGTGGCTTGTGATTGGATGGAAAAAAACTGTGGTAGAACTCTCCTGGCTCATGATTGGCTGGCTGAAAAACTATGCTACGGGCCCCGCACCTAGGCTAGCAGGCGACTTTTTTTTTTTTAGATTTATTTTATCAGCTCCACTACTGTCCCCATGGCAATTGGTGGAATCTTGGACCCTCCCCTCCTCGGCCAGCTGGCCCGGGGTACATTTGCCTCACTTCCCCCCCCCCCGTCCCCACAACTCGAACCCTGATGTTATCCACGCATTCAAAAGAAATAAATTCTATGACTGTAAGTGAGCTTCAGATGCTAACATTTTCACAATTGTTTCTACATGAGATAGTTATTAGTATTTAAGGAAAGAACGATGTTCAATCCCAAATATTATATCATCTCAGCCTAGTTATTAAAACAATAATTTTTATTTAACAATAACCATGAATAGGGAGGCCCGTTTTTTCAAAGCTGTATCCCCAATAATTTTAGTCATGAGCCATTACTGCTTGTGCTAATGAAAGAAGTTAGCAACCATATTTCATTTTCCATTTACTTTGGTTTACTGCTCAAATTCTTTGTTTGTGACTAATTATTTTGAGGGTTTTGTGTATCTTATGGCCGCCAAAAAAAGTGTAAAGTAAGATTGTGAACACGATCATGTTTCTGCTGGTAAATTTTTTTTTAAATACATCTCCGAGGAAGGGGGGTGGGGAGGGGTAGTAAATAAATCTAATACTCAAGACTTATATTATCCAACATTATATCTCAAAAACAATGGACCTTAAATAAATGTCATTAGGTGGTATTAATATGGTAAGGAAAGCTTAAATAGACTCATTACTTGCCAAAATGAAGGTAGGAGGGCTTTAATGAGAAGGAACACTTTATAAACAGAATATTTTGGGCAACATCCTTACTTATAAAATAACCAGTGATTAAATGTGAACAGTTTTTTGTAAACAACTCCATGAAAGAAGCTAAATCTTAAAGTGTACTCTTGCATAGGTAGTATCTTCCACAGCATCAGAAATCAAATAAAAAAATGTGGATTATTCTGCTTCTTTTAAGTTACAGCAAATTTTCAATATATCACAAAGAAGTGGGGAACTGCTGAGTTTCTGAAACTCGTCAAACTGAAGCTGGAACGTTCATCCAATGTGGTCGATCAGTGTTCATCTGAAGAGAGTTCTTGCTGGAGCTCATGCTACCAATTTTAATTTTCTTATCATAAGTACCATTTACTACCAAGATAAATACATCAAACCAGTTCCTCATGGCCTTCAAAGACATGCAAACAAGCACTACATTTTATGGCCCGTGGTCTTATCTGATGACCATGTTATCTCTATTTTGTAGGCAAGCTATTTCACATTTATTTTTTCATTTCACGATTTATTATTAGTTAATCTTAAATCCTTTAACTGCAATTTTATCACCCACCTACTCTTGGCCTTAGCGAATTTTAATGTTTTGGGTTAATTATTTAGCATTTCCTGAGGTAATTTATTCCGTTCGCATGCTCCCTTATCAACAAAAAAATCTTTTCCCTCCCTTGCTCTGAAATGAAGTGCCATCTTGTAGTTAGGGAGCGTGCATAAACCACATAGCTCCATTTTGGCCTCCTGTGAAACACCCCCCCATATAGCTTTTTTCCATATTGATTCCAGAAGACACTTAGTACCGTTTCCTCTTGCCAGACTATCGTAAATTGCATACGGGGATAATTAAATGATGGAAATAAATATTTACATGCTTCTGTGTGTTCTGTATCTCATTTTAACTGTGACAAATAATATGAAAGAAAAGCTATGTGGCCTGGCTCGGAAACCCCCCCCCCCCATGTAGCCCAGTGTAACTTTCCAGTCAACCCCCCCCCCCCCCCAAACCGAGCCACGTAGTTTATGCACAATCCCTTAGTTATCTTTTCCCTTTCATGTGCTACTCCTAATTATTCTGCCAATATTCATCCACAGTCAGTATATACTGAGTAAACTCCAAGCACTCTCTATATCTGCCTCCTGTCTTACAATGATTCCCAACCCAGCTCATTTATAATATTATGTAATGATTTTGTTTTAACAAACATATCATTAACATAATTTTTCATACATGTTCCTTACACAAAAATCTTTAAGCTTGTGATTGCAGTCCAGAAGTGTGATATGAGATGTTAGTTAAAGCAAATTCACTAGTAACTGATGATAAGATTATAGTATTTCACATTTACTTTTTCATTTCATTATTTATTATTTGTTAATCTTAAATCCTTTAACTGCAATTTTATCACCCACCTACTCTTGCCCTTAGCGAATTCGGAAATTAATAATGCTCTAGTTAATAAAGAGATAAGCATGACTGCAGTGGAATGTTGCATGAAATTGGTATTTTTAAGAAGTATTTTCTTTTTTTAATTTTTAATCCCAGAAAAATGTATCCTTTATGTCAAAATTGATTTCAGTTCTAACAATTGAAAATTTGTGTTATAATCAGTAGGTACTAATTTCTCCACTGTGAATATGAATCATTACATTTTGGTCGTCTATATATTTATCACACACTCTAACTTAAAAAGGCTATGCCCTACCTCCATAAGTGGAATGGGCTCTCTTACAACTTAGAAAGTATCTCATGTGGGCACCAGATCTATTGTAAACTTCTTCCCCACCCCAACCTCAACAGGTAAAAACTATTTGTTCCCACTGTTTGCAATGTGTCAGCTTTTTTACCTTATTTGCTCTGCAACCTGCTACATTCTTTTTTCCTTCTCCACTTAATTTATCATCTTTATTTCCTATCTGTATTTTTTGGGCCATGAAGTCCCTAATCTTCAAATATGTGATCTTATATCCCTAAAACAAAGTGCACAATACCACGGGACAGCCTCCTTCACAGTCCCACATCCATAGGGCAATATCTCACACCGATTGCACTAAATACCTTTTGGTACAATCCTCAAAATCATGATTTTCAATTAGTTTAAGCAGAACAATAAATGTGCTATAATTTTGAAATTCCTAAGAAGCAGCTTATGGGTACAATTTAAACTTTGAATGTTAAGGATAAAATGGGCATATTCCTTAAATTTAGTTTAAAAAAAATATGCTTAACCTTTTTTTGACTGCATATACAAGGTTTGTATAAAATTTGAACTCTTTATATGCCTTACAGTAAATAACTTTGACATAAAACTATTGGAACATTCTTGGAAGAAATGTGTGGAGCTCAGAAAAGAATATAGTCAAAAATAGACAACTTTTCTTTTAATTCTTGTGCATTAGTGTTAGGTGACTAACCC
>JARYHS010010671.1:0-10999 GCA_031002005.1 Vandiemenella viatica | reverse complement strand
TGTAGTGTTCACACATTAAAATGAGTTTAAATTAAGGAAATCGCACTAATTAAAAACGTTTAGGATTGTTTGCTTTATTATATTTAGTGGCCATTTCATCCTACAATTTGTCTAGAACGAATCTGTTATGGTGATTTTTGTATTTACAGTACCACAAAAGGGACCTACTAAAAACTTCACCGATCAAACGGTCGCAGCCACCCTCGATAATAGCGAAGAAAATGCTCGCAGCGATTAGCGTCGCTCTCATCGCTGCTCTGCTACTATGCGTTGCTCTTCGCGCTGCTGCAGTATAAACACCTCCATTGTTAACAATGTTTCACTTTTCTTCGCTTCGCTAGTATCGTCGCTCTCATCGTTTATCGCAGCTCCAACATAAACGCACCCTAAGGGCGGAGCAATCAGCAAATGGCATCAACATAGACTCTTAATTTCAGATTGCTTCAGACGCAACTTATATAACACTACGGAGCCAATGTCACCTATGTTGTCAGAAAATTATTATATAAAAATTCTCCAAAATATCTCCAGATGTTTCCGATCGAATGGAAGATCGATAGCAAAAACTTAATTCCCTATTTCATTTCTGGATAGTTCCCAAATTAGATGATTTCTCCCCAAATCTAAGAGGTTTCAATTAACTGGCGGAGTGATATGCTGCAAGTGAAACTCTTAGCATCGTGGAAGAAAGAGAGTAACCTAAAAAAAATGGGATTTTGGAAATATTATTATTTCTATCCCAATTTTTTAAAACTTATATATTTGATTACACTTCTCAGAAATTATATTACTATTCACTTCTAATGAGTAATTTTCACATATGCGATACTAAAAACTTCTAACAATGCTTTCTGACGTGTTTATTTTTAGCAATGTTTTCTGTACTTCTGCAAAAAAAAAAAAAGCTTACTGTCCAGTTTTTGAACAGTAATTGCAAAATTTATTCAATCCTTTTGTATCTCAATACAGAACGAAGACAGCCGATGATGGATATTGTTGGATTGAAGTTGTGAATGAAAGAAAAAATCATTTCCATAGACTGTTATGAAATATTGCTTTTGTTTAATGTGAAATGAAATGGAGATCCTTACCATCAGATCCAATCAAGCTCCCTTCAGACATACTTTTTTATTTGATTTTTTATTAACTTAGATGACGGTTATATCCCGACGGCCAATTAGAAAATTTCCCTACCTACCTTCTTCCATTAGTCGCAAACTTTAATTTCATTTTTTTCATCCTTCGAAATCAAATAACTTATTCCCGTCTCTGTCTTCTCATCTTCAAGTGTAAATTTCCCCAATAAATTTTTCCGATGTCTTGTGGCGCTCCTTTGTTACCTTTGACGTACTACTTCCAATTTTTATCACTACATTCATCTCCTGTCTTCCGAAGGCTCCCGACTTAGGTCTTTTATCATATAAGTAACTGGTTGTTTCACGATAACTGTCGTTAGCAAATGCAGCTACTCTTGTTTACAAATTCGTCTGTCTATCAGAAGCATGCCACGTGCACGCTCAATGTTTTCATCATTTGTGGCGGTGAATGGTCTTACGGCTCCTTCGTCATGAGTAACAGTTGTGCGACCATTTTTTAATTTTTTTTTAATCCATTCTTATACACTCCGTTGCGGCAACACATTGTTCCCACACTAAACTTTATGGTAGTGAAGGATGGACGTTAGGAGTACCAGAAAGAAGGAAAATTGAAGTGTGGTGCTATAGAAGAATGCTAAAAATTGAGTGAACAGATAAAGTACAAAATGAACGCGTTTTGGAAATGATGAGCGGGGAAAGAAGTTTTTATATATATTGCAGAAATATATAAATTTTTTTAGTTATGGCATTGCGCCTCGTCGACGTCGAGGTCATTAGAGGCGGGATGGGACTGGGGACAAGGAACGGGAAGGAATTTGGCCATGGTCTTTTGAAGGAAACATCCCGGCATTCACCTAGGGTGATTTGGGGAAACCATGGAAATCCCAAATTTGGATGCCCGGTCATATTTTGAGACATGCAGGATTGGTTAATTTATTAGTGGAGCGAACAGTCGATGGTAAGAACTGTAGATATATGAGTAGAGCATATGAAGCAGATAATTGAGGATGCGGGTTACAAGGGGTATATTGAATGAAGAGGTTAACGCAGGATAGGAATGGATGAAGGATTGCATCAAACCAGTTGGAAAAAAAGAGCTCTCCTATTAGCGTTATTCCCATGCGAGCGAATTTCCGATATATAGTATTATTAAGTTATTGTAATAACATTGTTTTAATGATTTACTGCAGAAACCTGTAAACATAGTAATCAACATCAACAAACAGTTTTCCTTTTTTTCTTTATTTTATTTTTTCAACAACAAGTTCTGAACGGATGTGAATATTCTTAAGCCAATTAATACTCAGGTTGTTTTATATCGTTGAAACTGCGACTCAGGTGTTACCTTGCTTTCTACATACCCCGGCACCTACAGATATTTTTTTACCGGCAATCAGCTGACACATAGAATAAATACTGTATCTACCAGTGATGAACACTTAATCTATGATTCGATAAAACAGTGATAGTGTCATGTTCAACTCTTTTACATCCCAAGAAAACTATATGGATGTCTGTATAAAAGATGGTTGTGACCGACAAAAACACTTGCAACATCCTTTTTAATAGGCTTCTGTTTATCTACCAATTGTAACTCGATGTCAGTTTTGAAACGAAGAATTTCATCGGCGATTAGCAACACTAGTTTTGAATACCTAAATCATACAAAATTCACAGAACATAATGGTAAACAAGGATTATATTATGAAACCTCAAAATCCTGTTAAAATCAACTAATAAACGTAACGTCTCCAGTTTTAATTGTCACGGTCAAGGAAGTTATTGTAAGCTGCCACGCAGCAACAAAACAGTAGAATACCTAGAATACCTATCTATAATTGGCTCATATGTACGAAACTCATCAGCTTTTGAAATTTCTTATATGTATTACAACCGTATTTGAGAATTATTATGAAAAGCGTAGAGGATAAAAGACTTCTGTGGTAGGTCTAAAAACTGAAACACTCCATAGTCCAGTAAATTCAATGTGCATATGAAGAATCTAATCGTTTCAATAAGTATTTCGGTTATCGTTGACACAGAAACCTATAGGACAAACTGGCAAGCATACAGAGTATGAGTATTGATCAGGCAGATAGGTATTATGCCCAGTATAATGGAAACGACCTCAGTTTACACAAAAACGTTAGGATGTTTTGTAATTTCGATAATAAATTATCAAGTTCCCAAGGAAATGTAAAAATTCGTAACTACCATTGTTAAAATTCAATTAAATTCAATTAAATGTAAGTTTTAATTAAATTTCTCTCTATCCTCCTTTTATACAAAACCCTTCAAAATTAAGTGCCTTGCACAGCGTGGTAGGGATTTCTTATTCCTAAAACCATTTATGTGTTATCAGACTTTGTAATTTAGTAGACTACTTTATACCAGAAACAATGTTGTAATGATGACAGTAAACTGTGTTACTATTACGTGGTTACTTATCACTCGCAGTTTCTACAAATGTACAGAGAACATTTTTCCTAGATCATTCTGTGATGTACTAATAAATAAATTCACAAAAGAAATTTATATCCGTCTGTTGGGATACAAATTGACCAGCATTTTGTACAGTTTATGTTCCAATAGTTAACCTGCATCAACTACATCCGTGGTCGTGGTGGAGAGCTATTCAGACTATCGTCACACAAAGGTAAAAACCATTGGAGTGGATAAGAAAGTGATTTGCTGGGTAGAAGAATTTTTAAAAGGTAGAAAACAGAAAGTTAGGGTAGGAAATGTAGTATCAAAAGAAGTGGAAGTAAAAATGGGTGTGCCACAGGGTAGCGTATTGGGACCATTGCTATTCATTATTCTAATGAATAATTGTGTTGCCTGTTTACTATCTGAAATTAGATTGTTTGCAGATGACATAATGCTGTATAAAAGAATCAAAACGATAGAGGATTGTAAACAGTTGCAGGGTGATCTGGACAGGATATCTAATTGGGTTAGTAAACATGGAATGAAGATAAATGCAAAGAAGAGTCAGCTTATTAGATACACAAATAAAAAACAAAAGGTTAATTATGAATATAAGGTGGGGAAAGAATTGCTTGCTGAAGACTTGAAATGCAAATATCTTGGAATTACTTTTGATAACAAACTTAACTGGGCAGGACACATAGGACAGGTGGTAGGAAAAGGTTTCAGAGTTCTGCACTTGTTGGAGAGAGTTATGAGGGGATGTACGAGAGAAGTCAAGGAATTGGGTTACAAAACTTTGGTCAGACCATTGCTCGAATATGGTAGTGTAGTATGGGACCCTCATTTTACGTATCAAATACAGGAGTTGGAGAGGGTGCAAAGAAGGGCTGCTAGATTTGTTTCTGGAAATTATCGCAGAATGCAATCAGTGACGGATATGATAAAGGAGCTGGAATGGGATTCATTGCAAGACAGGAGGAGGATGAGGAGGGTCATGGGAGTGTACAGGGCATATACTGGTGATGAGGCATGGAAAGATATTGCAGTAGGTATGAAAAGTAGTGCATGGAAGGGAAAAGATGACCATGACCACAAGCTGGCACTCGATTTCAGGCACAAGGGTGTAGGAAGATTCTCTTTTTTAGGTAAGGGTGTCAGGGATTGGAATGAGTTACCAAGAGAAACGATGAATAATTTACCGAAAACTTTGAAGGAATTTAAAGAAAAAATTTGTAGAGGGCAAATGTAGGTGGGTGCAGGATAGGGGGAAGATAGCTGTGTAGGGAAATTGCCACCGGAGCCTGTGCTCCATTGCAATTAAATTAAATTAAAAAAAAAAGTTTTTTTAGTACACAAAATATAATAAAGTAATAAAGTGATAACGCTGGGGCATTCGGGAGGACGTTAGGTCAAATCTCCGACGGCCTGGGCCCATTAAAATTTCCATCGTTTTCCGAAATCACTCCAAATCCAGGATGATTTCTTCAAACGGCCATGACCATAATTCTTCGCGTTCCTTGTTCTTGATTCTCTCCTACCTCTTTTGACGCTGACCAAGTAGAGTTATAAGAACAATAATAAAAAAATATTAAAGTTTACACAGTAGGGGCCTAGTGTCTTCCACAGTCTGTCAGATCTAGTACTGAATTTATCTGTTCCCGAACAGTCTACTAATTTTACGGGCTATAGCGTGAATTACCATTTAAATCAGTTGATATAGGATATAGAAGGACTGTGAACGCTACGTTTTCATGGTATGGCTCTCTTCACAAAAACAACCGGCTTCTAAACGTTGTTTCAAAGCCGAGATCAGTTCATAAATTGAGAAACTTGGAAGTCCCCTGATACCAGGGATGTGTTCCTTAATGGAAGGAAATTGTCTGTGCGTGGGCGGATGTTGACGTAAATTGTGGTACCCGTCGGATGATATTTAACATGCTGGTACACGAGACCGTAAATTGCCCGTCACTACGGATCAGCGCGTCACGTTTTTCATTTGTCCGCCTTCATTTCTCGCGCCATTTTAATACAACTGATGGAACAGACTTCAGTGACTAACAAAAATCTCTAGATCATTACTGCATATATTTTTATTATTTATTCCATATTAATAAGGTTTCTACTAATACACGAAAACATCAGTATTGCTTTCGCTTCACTGTTAAATGTGGTCAAGATGTCCTCAGCCTTTTAGGGTCTCGTAGCGTGTGCCTAATTTTGCAATGGGTGAATATTGTCAAGATATACATTGACATAGAATTTCTAGTTTATCGGTCTTTTACATATTTTTTTACGTATTTCTTTGAAATCATCTTTATTGCTGATAAAAATTCCAGGATACTGCTTGAGTTTAGACCGAAATACTTAATGTTTTTTTCTTCTTATTTTTAGGAGTAATGGCTGTACTACGAAGACAATTTTTTTTAATCTATTCAGAAACCAAAAGAGATAAATGCAAAATCAGTAAGTAAATATAGTCTGCCTTGTTCCAGATTGGATACTCAAGACTCCTATATGCTAGATGGAGAGGCACAATTGTCTGTTCTGTTTGTCCGTGTGTCTAAGTGTTGTTGATTATTTGTAGATGATTGCTGCGATTATAGTCCTTAAATTTTAGTGCGTTTTTTTTTTTTTTTTGCGTTGTATATCTGAAGAAGAAACGGAGTTGGTGAAACATAGTGTTTGTCTGTTGAGACATACTCTTTCGAAAGACATCGAGCTGGACCGTCAAATTTAACGTCCCCTTCTGACGAACTAATCACTACCAATACCATCGTATTTCTACATTCCATCCACACTCCAGAGAGTTTTTGAATCTATCCAAATACTTTGGTACACAATATGATTAGGAATCGAGTACTAACGTCTTTCCTACACTGATAGCCAAGTCCTGGATCTTTTCTGTTATCATAGGCTGTACATCTACATGCAACAATTCTTGTATTGAGTAATGTATTTCGAAAATTAATAACATATTTCATGAAATATATTTCAATTTATTTATTTATGCAGTATTACTTTACCTCTTGTATTTTTAATAAAATGAAAAAAATGGAAAAATTACATCTAATCTGATAATGAATTGTGAATAGTAGGCAGAAATATTGGCAGTAATGTTCGTTTCAGTTGGCCACATGGAAGTAAATATTTCCATTTCATGCCTAGCGGTAATTGGTGGTAATATCTCGTGTGCAAGAGTATGAACTTGCAAAAGATTTATTTTTGATTACTTTTTACACTGAGCTCAAGGTGCCTGTCCATTGTTAAATCTTAAATCATAGAATGTTACTAGCATTTTTAGAGCTTTAGAATATAATTAAAATACCAAGCATTAAACTACATGAGCATTTACCTGTGTTAACAATTCAGCGATCACGTCTCTAGAGCTGAACTACTGATCTCTGACCATTCATATGTGAGGTTTTGTACACCAAAAAGAGAAAAAAACATATGACTGACGCTTAACTGGGCAGGACACATTGGTCAGGTAGTAGCAAAAGGTTTCAAAATTCTGCACTTGTTGGAGAGAGTGATGAGGGAATGTACGAGACAAGTAAAGGAATTGGGTTACAAAACTCTGGTCAGATCATTGCTTGAACATGGTAGTGTAGTATGGGACCCACATTTTGCGTATCAAATACAAGAGTTGGAGTGTATGCAAAAAGGGGCTGCTAGATTTGTTTCTAGAAATTACATGAAATGAATGTTGGTTCAATGATGTTGAGAAATTCTGGTGACATTTCTTAATAGTCAGGTAGAAGGAAACAATGAGAGTATTTGGACAGTAAAACTTTTAAAATGAATCGAGAAGAAAGCAAAATGTTATCAAATAAATAAATTGCAGTCTTGAATTTTTATGTGTTATATATATATATTTTGTTTTCGCAATTAATTTCCCACAAAAACTGTCCAACAGAAGCTCAAAAAATCTAAAACGGTGAAGCAATCTCAGAATGATTGAAAAATTTACATTGAATTTAATATACAAATCGTATACAAATAAACTAACTGGGAAATATCTGCGATTACTTCTAACTGATAATGAAATGGGGAATTAAACAGCTAAGGTGTGTAAGAATCTTGTTTTCAGTTTGTCTACATCAATTTTTTTCAACTGGGAGCTGAAAATGATGGCTGCAGTATCAGTTTTTTAACGTTAAATGTGATTTGAATCTGTAACAGGGGAACTGGCGGTGCTCGTTACAAACGAAACTATCTGATATTGACAGATTGTTTAGGTTGGCGATTGACCTACACCCGTAACCGGTGATGCCGTGGGTGGTGGGAAGGACACAAGTAGCGCCACAGAGGCGCCACGCCCCCGCAGACAAAGGTCTGACGCTCAGGGGAGATAAAAACAGACCACGGCTTCATGTTACACTGGCACATCCTCGAAAACGGAAACCAGTGGCTATAAAAATCTTCGGGTATGAAGACATTAGTACCGAGACTTGTTGTTCGACCATACATGAGTGCATTGACATTGGCAGCATTGAAGCTTTAGGGACCATCTAAAAAATACCAAACATTAACTTTTATACAGCCTCACCGTTTCTTGTTAATAACGGGAATTTTCTTTCTACAATTTTTTTTTTCGTTTCAACAAATAATTTGACTATGTAATATCTTGGTTCTCCGGGTGGAGCTGCGTCGATTTGTTAAAACCTAACTTTTCTGCCATCTTGCTGTGCCTTTCATCAGAGGACTGCTTGTGAGTTGCCGCTATCGCCTTATATAGTAGCAGGAAGCAAGCGCTTGACCATCGCGGTGACGATTAGTATGTGTTGGTTTTCGGTAATCTCGGTGGCCCAAGGAGCCATCATCATTTCTTAAAACATCCTGGAACGGGAGTTGGTTGTCGCTTTCAATCTCCATTGTAAACTTAATCTTATCATGGGCTCTGTTTAAATGATCGAAGAAGACATGAAGCGATTCTATTCCATGGGGCCAGATGACAATTGTGTCATCCACAAATCTCACCCAAAGCGACGTGACGTCAAAGCTGACAAGAATTTCATTTTCTTCTAGTCGTCTGTTCCTGATGATTTCAATGAAGTGGGAGAAATTTTTGATGGTGAAGGAAGAGTTCTTTAAGATATTCAACTTTTCTGCTAAGTATCTGGCCAATAGGAGCGTAAGAGATTGAAGAGCGCTAACGATAGGTCTCAGAGGTACACCGTCTTTGTGGATTTCTGGAAGACCATAAAATCTATGAGGGAGATTGTTAGAAGTAGTTAATCTTCTCTTCGCCTTTACAAACGTGCCAGTAGACGAGGTCATTAATATAATCAGAGAGTTATTAGAATCACTCAACTTGCCACTGGAGTGGGCTTCGCTTACGGAGTTCTGCCTGAAAACTACCTTCTTCCAGTACAAGAATCAATTCTACCAACAGAAGGAAGGAGCCGCCATGGGAAGCCCACTGTCTCCGGTAGTTGCCGACTTATATATGGAAACCTTCGAAGATGAAATTATCCAGAACGCCCCCTTGAAACCGTCGCTTTGGGTGAGATTTGTGGATGACACATTTGTCATCTGGCCCCATGGAATAGAATCGCTTCATGTCTTCTTCGATCATTTAAAAAGAGCCCATGATAAGATTAAGTTCACAATGGATATTGAAAGTGACAACCAACTCCCGTTCCTTGATGTTTTAGTTACAAGAAATGATGATGGCTCCTTGGGCCACCGGGTTTACCGAAAACCAACACATACTAATCGGTACCTCCACGCCGACTCTCACCATCATCAAGCGATCAAAAGTGAATTTTTTAAAAATATTAACGCTCCGCGCATCCGTGGTATGTGACGAAGCGAGTATGGCCGTTGAAAAGACAAATTTAAAGGAGATATTTCCATCCAATGGCTATAGCGTGACTGCTTGTAATAAAGCATTGGCATGCCTGGATCATTCCACTTTGTCTCGCGCTGCAGCATCATCGGCGGAAAACAACAAACCACCTGTCAAGGCAGTGGCCGTTCTGCAATACATCCAAGGAGTTACGGATAAAAAGAAGAATATCCGTCCCGTATACAAAGCCCCCAGAAAATTATCCAGCATCCTGACCAGCGTTAAAGACAAGAGAGAAAATTTGCAAACACCAGGAGTATATGAAATTCCGTGTAGCTGCGGCAAGGTATACATTGGGGAAACAGGACGCACTGTTAAGGAGAGGCTCAATGAACACATTAGGCATTTTAAAAATAATGACGCAAGCAAGTCCGCTGTAGTTCTACATTCAGCCGATAGCAGCCATTCAATTTTATTCGATAAGACCAGCGTTATAGCCACAGAAAGCAGATGGTGGCCTAGGCGTATAAGAGAAGCGTTAGGTATACAAAAACGGCCGAACAACATTAACGCCGACAACGGTTTGCAACTTGACCATATTTGGTCATACTTGCTCAGGAAAACACAAGACGAACGGCCCAATCCTACCGCCTACACCGGGCGTTGTTACGTCACCGCAACGGTCAAGCGCGTGCTTCCTACTACTATATAAGGCGATAGCGGCAACTCACAAGCAGTCCTCTGATGAAAGCCACAGCGAGATGGCAGAAAAGTTAGGTTTTAACAAATCGACGCGGCTCCACCCGGAGAACCAAGATATTACATACAGTGACTGCGGAAGCCTTCGTAATCATCAAATAATTTGACGTTGGCGGATTATACACAGTCCAGTTACATTAAAGTGATCACCTCTCAAATACCAGAATAACCACCTTTGGCAGAGCGGACCGCTGCGAGGCGTGCTGGAAGAGAGTCAATTAGGTTTCTGAAGGTGTTCACTGGGATGTTGAGCCATGCAGACTCCAGTGCCGTGGCCAGCTGCGCTAGATTACGTGGTTGAGGATCCATGGCGCGAACAACCCGATCGAGGTGGTCCCACAGATTCTCGATTGGTTTTATATCCGGTGAGTTTGCTGGTCAGGGGAGTAAGATAAACTCATCCTGGTGCTCTTCGAACCACGCACATACACTGCGAGCTGTATGACACCTCGCATTGTCCTGCTGGTAGATGCCATCATTCTGAGGAAAAATTGTTCGTATGTAGGGGTGGACATGGTCCGCAAGGACAGATACGTACTTGTGCTGATCCATCGTGCCTTCCACAATGACGAGTTCATCCAGTAAATGCCAGGAAAACATTCCACAAACTATAATGCTCCCTCCTCCACCCTGAATCCTTCTGGCAATTGTTGCAGGGTGTTTGCTTTCAGACGTTTCACGCCGTATGCACCAACGTCCGATGGAGCATAAAACATGATTCATCGGAAAAAGCCACCTGTCGCCACTGTGTGGACGTCCATTTGCGGTACTGGCGTGCAAATTCCAGCCTTCGACGCCAATGAACAGCAGTCAACATAGGTGCAGTAACCAGACGTCTGCTGCGGAGGCCCATGCACAGCAACGTTCGCTGAATCGTTTTTGAGGATACACTCTTGGTAGCCCCTTGGTTCATCTGGGCCGT
>JARYHS010010669.1:0-34972 GCA_031002005.1 Vandiemenella viatica | reverse complement strand
ACAAAATCTCTGCAGATGACAGGAGTAATTAATACAGATAATTTTCCGCGTGTTTCTGCTTTTTTCTCACTTATATTACTGTTAAACTGCTATTCGGAATGACGTAATAGATAATCTTTTATTTGCATAAGACGACAACGGCATTATTTAGTAACTGAAAATAACATTTTCGTCCACCTTATAATGAGATTTAATCTGATAGATATCACGCCCTTTGCCTTTGAAAAAATGGAAATACTGTATCATTTTCTTCCACCTTATAATGGGAAGTACTTTGAGGGATATCATGTCCTTTGCTTTTCGCCCCTCTTATAGTGCAAAGTAATTTGAGAGTTATAATGTCTTTGCCTTTGAAAAGTTGTAAATTTTATTTTCGTCCACCTCGTAATGGGACTAAATGTGGGAGATAACATGTCCTTTGCCTTTGAAAAATTTTAAATCACATTTTCGTCAACTTTATAGTGGGAATTAATTTGAGGGTATTGAATGCCTTGCCTATGAAAAATTGTAAGATTTTCGTTCACATTAAAATAAGATGGAATTTTTGGAATATGATGTCCTTTGCCATTGAAAAATTGTAACAATTTCTTCCACCTTATAATGGGAAGTAATTTGAGAGATATCATGCACCTTGCCATTAAAAAAATTATGCATTAATATTACAGTTATATGTTGCCATGGTGAACTAAAGAAACATCTTAAAAATTCGTTACAACTTCCATTGAGTGTATACAAAATAAGAAATTAAACTATGGTAATATTTCAAATTCAAACACCACGGTTTAAAGGAGTGTTTATAATTTATCTTCATGCCCTGATTAGTAACCTATCAAATGCTACGGAGTAAAGAAACGCTGAAAATGAAGCATATAATTTTTTACTTCATTGAAGAATTGCATCTTATAGATTTATTCTGAGATGCTTTTTGTCAGCAGGGAAGACGCCTTTCGCTGCGTGAAAGATTTATGACCTATTTGCGCTGGAATTTGTGATAAAATATATTAAATTCTGTGCACTATTAAGTTAAATATCTCCTCAAAGTGATAGATCTACAGCATTTTGCATGTAATTTAACATGAAAACCTTATAAAAAGAAAAGAAGTTTCCTACAACTACTGTGGTGCAATACTACCTCTCCTTCGCTATCGGACAAGTCCTAACGATGAAAATTTCCTCTACCACCAGGACTCAAACCAGGTAACAACGTGTCAGCGCCGGACACCATCACAGTGACGTTACCAACTGAGCCAACGGGACGAGCTAAATGGTGTTACCACGACTGTAATTTCTATGTGTAACATCATTTTCTCCACGTTTAGCCTTGGTAATAACTATACTACGTCTTTTGTTCTCCCTGTTCCATTTCACTAAACATTCCTATGTATTTTCATTTGTCCGAACATCATTAAATCAGATGACTTTATGATATTAATTTCCCCATTAATATTCTTCTTTATCCAGTTGTAAATCATCTCTACTACTGAATAGGGCATATACTTGCATAATTCATCGTTTTAATAATTTCTTTAGCCAAAACCAGTTCTTCCTACTTCGTCCTCACCCGGCGTTTGTGAATAATGAAGATTTTCTAAATGTACCCTTCCATTGTAGATTGCATCAAGCTTCCCATACAGGTTCTATTTTCAATGAATACGTGTTTTCTCGGAGTGAATGAAAATTAGAATTAGTCTTGCTCCTTACTCCCACTTCCTTCCACATAACTACTTAGTTACAAAAATAAAAACTGTTCGTTATTTTGTATTTTAAATCTTTGCTGCCCATCAATCAATGATCATTCTACTTTTGTTTTGTGTGGGATTTCGGAAAAGGTTAATATTCTTGTGATATTATACTCTGAAGATACTACTATCAATATAAAAGAAAAAATGGCATAATTTAAAATAAATTGTATTTAACATTACCCAGCTTCCAATCGTAGTCTCAATTAGCCGTTTTGAGGGATCTAAGATTCCGCACTTAAATAACGAATATGGACGCGATTAAAGACGTTAAAATAGCAAAAAGATTAAAAATGGTGATTTGTGCGAGTAAGATTTATTCATGAGGTTGTCGTATATCCACAGAATATCGCCAATGCAGAACAGACAAAACCATATGCCCAACTTCACTTGAATCGTCCCGACAGTACAATAGTTGAAGTTGCGACTAATCCTGTTCTGTAGCAGGATTACTGTAAGATAGACGGAATTTGGCAAGCCATGATACACAGATATAGCCATCCTCAACCTGACTGTTATAACTCAATCTATATACCTATATAAAGTAGAATGTTTGTTTGTTTGTTCTTTATACAAATCCACAGTTTTCATCCGATCTCGATGAAATTTTGCACACTTATCCTTTGAAACAAGTAGAAAAATACTGTCTATATTTGGATGATAAATTATCTGTATAAATAATACATGTTGTCTTATAATTTCGAAAAATTACTGAAAGGCAATCAAGAGACGCGTTGGATATGGAGACCTCTGTACTGTTTTTCCGTTTAGCGGTCAGGTAGCTTAGTGGTTAAAGCGTTTGCATATTGATGTTTGGGTCGTTGTCTCCGGGTCAAATCTCCGTGGAGGCTAAGATTTAAAAAAAATTGTTTTTGATCGTAAGAGTGATGTTTGGGCAGTCGATTATTCAGATTGAATGTTAAACTGTAGATATCACAAATGCGAGGCAAATCGTAGGTCGTCTTGCAATGCTGTAGGTGTGCACTTTTTACGTTATATTGATCCCTCAGGGGTGATTTGCGGTCAGTGTGTGTGTGATCTGCAGTAATAATACTATAAATGCGGAAGTAAGTCTCTGTCTTTTGTTATGTTTTAACAACTAAATGCCTATACCGATATTGACGGAATTTTACAAGAAAATCTGTAGGGAGGGCACAAGACATTTTTTTTCGGTATGATTAACAGTTGTAGTCACGAAGTTTTGAGAACTTATCGAATGGTGACAGAGAGACGGATGCGTGTGTTAGTCTGTAATGTTACTTCGCTTGCTCAAGCAATGCTTCTCGCGCATTATGTAAGTGTATAATTTGTTAATAAATTTCGTTTAGAGAAAAAACGTATTATTTAGTATAGATGTAGATATTCTCTGTCCTATTATTTTGTGTCTGCTTAAATGTTTTAGGCACCAGTTTATTTTGCCTTCTTTTTTTAAATGCCTTGCAGGCGTCAACTGGCTTAAGTTGGAGCTCTAGCAGAGCACGAGCAGCTAAAGTTATTAGAACCCAAGAATCGGATGCTAATGCTGAAGAAAGAAGAAAAGTCCAAGCTGAAATAAAGCTGCCCTTGATTAACACCCCCCCCTCCCACCCCACATATCCTCACATTCGTTTGTTTTTCTGTTTTTAAATATGTTGGAAATTGATTCTCTTCAAGATACAGGATGGGTGGTAGAATGATATAGTGATAGCTTTCCTGTCATATTATGCCGACTCAGTGTTGTTTGGGACCAATCCTTTGCTACCAATAACTTTCTATATTCAATTCTGGCAAAGAAATTCTTAATCCACGCGTACGAAATCGCGGGTGTCAGCTAGTGTGTAATAAAAGTGGAACTTTAACTTAAAAATATCCAATTTACAGGATATTATCGGTACCGTACCCATGAAAAATATATGCCGATAAAGGTAAGTATGCAATGATGATAATCTGTGAAGCAATAAATCAAGTAGGTTAAATTAATTAAGACACGGTAATTAAGCTTAGGAATATATGTCACTTTATTGAAGATAAATAACTAGTCTAGTACGAATGGCACACTGATTTTCCATTTCTATGATTCATATAATCAAAGTATTCCTAACATGCTTTAAGAGTTTTCACATATTTGCAAGCAGTGCTGAGTGTGTATATTCGTCGATCGCACTCTGCCCCTCCACCTGCTAGGTAATAGTTTTCCGGTCAATAAAGAAGTACCGCAATACGACAAAAGTATTCACTAAATTAATATTCTGTTTGATTTGACCGTAGCTTGCAAACAATATGTGATATATATATTTTTATTCTCTGGTGATGGTTATGTACATGGTCGATATTGGAGACTAATTTTAAGTTCCTAGGTGGTAAAATTTTTGACATAGGCCAAGAACAAATACTGTCTAAAACTGACAGCACATGTCTATATTTCCAGTGAAAAATAATTTTAAAAATCCTATAGACAATGGCACCACCTGTAATTCTATAAGACTCCCCTGGAATGCAATTTTAGCATATTTTAAATTATGTGGTTTTGAGCTAACCATACTCTTCAGTTTTTAACCGACTTCAAAAAAAGGAGGAGGTTCTCAATTCGTCTGTATTTTTTTTTTTTTTTGTATGTATGTTCAGCCATATCTTCGACAATTTTGAACCGATTTAAATGAAATTTTTTTAGTGGATAGGGTATACCTCCAAAGTGGTCCCATATGAATTTCATTGACAAATCACCCCTTCTACCCCCCTCCGCCCCCTAATTTTTATACAAATCCACATTTTTTATTCGATCTCGATGAAACTTTGGACATATATAGCCAAAAATAAAGAGAAAAATACTGTCAACTTTTGGTTTAAGAAAATTGAACCCCTCTCCCCCTATCCACCCCCTTAATTTTTGCCAATTTTCTTTATTCAAAGCTACAGTCGACACCATTTAACTGATCTCCATTAAAGTTGGCAATTACATGTAGGGTATACTCCAAAGTGGTCCCATATGAATTTCATTTGAGAAACCACCCCTTCTGCCCCCCTCCGCCCCCTAATTTTTATACAAATCCACATTTTTTATTCGATCTCGATGAAACTTTGGACATATATAGCCAAAAATAAAGAGAAAAATACTGTCAACTTTTGGTTTAAAAAAATTGAACCCCTCTCCCCCTATCCACCCCCTTAATTTTTGCCAATTTTCTTTATTCAAAGCTACAGTCGACACCATTTAACTGATCTCCATTAAAGTTGGCAATTAAATGTAGGGTATACTCCAAAGTGGTCTCATATGAATTTCATTGAGAAACCACCCCTTCTACCCCCCTCCGCCCCCTAATTTTTATACAAATCCACATTTTTTATTCGATCTCGATGAAACTTTGGACATATATAGCCAAAAATAAAGAGAAAAATACTGTCAACTTTTGGTTTAAAAAAATTGAACCCCTCTCCCCCTATCCACCCCCTTAATTTTTGCCAATTTTCTTTATTCAAAGCTACAGTCGACACCATTTAACTGATCTCCATTAAAGTTGGCAATTACATGTAGGGTATACTCCAAAGTGGTCCCATATGAATTTCTTTGAGAAACCACCCCTTCTGCCCCCCTCCGCCCCCTAATTTTTATACAAATCCACATTTTTTATTCGATCTCGATGAAACTTTGGACATATATAGCCAAAAATAAAGAGAAAAATACTGTCAACTTTTGGTTTAAAAAAATTGAACCCCTCTCCCCCTATCCACCCCCTTAATTTTTGCCAATTTTCTTTATTCAAAGCTACAGTCGACACCATTTAACTGATCTCCATTAAAGTTGGCAATTAAATGTAGGGTATACTCCAAAGTGGTCTCATATGAATTTCATTGAGAAACCACCCCTTCTACCCCCCTCCGCCCCCTAATTTTTATACAAATCCACATTTTTTATTCGATCTCGATGAAACTTTGGACATATATAGCCAAAAATAAAGAGAAAAATACTGTCAACTTTTGGTTTAAAAAAATTGAACCCCTCTCCCCCTATCCACCCCCTTAATTTTTGCCAATTTTCTTTATTCAAAGCTACAGTCGACACCATTTAACTGATCACCATTAAAGTTGGCAATTACATGTAGTTTTTCATGGAGAAGGATTCTGACCAAAAAAATCAAAATAAAAAAACCACCCTCTCCCATTTACACCCCTTAATTTTATAGAAACCTACATTTCTTATCTGATTTTTACTGAACTTTGCCCATGTATACTTTAAAACAAAGAGAAAAATCCTGTCAATATTTAGTCTTCCAAAGTTCAACCCCCCCCCTTCTTCCACCCCTTTAATTATTGTCAATGTTCTTCATAAAAAGCTACACTCAACACCGTTTGACCGATTATCATCAAAGTTGGCATATACATGTAATTTTTCATGGAGTAACTGACCAAAAAATAAATTAAAAAACCACCCCTCTCCCCTTTACACCCCTTAATTTTTATACAAACCCACATTTTTTATCAGATTTCGATGAAACTTTGGACATGTATAGTAAAAAATAAAGAGAAAAATACTGTCAACTTTTGGTTTGAAAAACTGAAGCCCTCTCCCCCTATCCACCCCCTAAATTTTTACCAATGTTCTTTATACAATGCTAGTCGACACATTTAACTGGTCTCCATTAAGGTTGGCATATACATGTAATTTTTCATGGAGAAGGTTTCTGACCAAAAAAAATTAAATAATAAATAAACCACCCCATGTCTCCCTTTACACCCCTTAATTTTATGGAAATCTACATTTCTTATCTGATTTTTATTGAACTTTGCCCATGTATACTTTAAAACAAAGAGAAAAATCCTGTCAATATTTGGTTTGCCAATGCTCAACCCCTTTCCTCCTTCAACCCCATTAACTTTTGTCAATGTTCTTTATAAAAAGCTACAGTCGCAATCGTTTGACCGATTACCATGAAAGTTGATGCTTATATGTATTTTTTTTACGAAGAAGGTGTCTGACCAAAAGATCTAAAAACCACCCCCTCTCCCCATTAAACTGCTTAATTTTTATACACAACCTCAGTTTTTATCCAGTTTAGACAGAACTTAGCAAATTTTTACTATAAAACAAAGAGAAAAATGATGCCAACTCTTGGTTTGCAAAAAATGAACCCCTCTCCCCTTTTCCACCCCCTCGATTTTTGTCAATTTCTTTTTAGAAAGCTACAGTCGACACCATTTGACCGATCTTTATTAAAGTTGGCACATATATATGTAATTTTTTTATGGATAAGATCTCTGACCAAAAAATAAAAAAACTACCCTAGCTCCCCATCCCTTAATATTTATATAAAACCCACATTTTGATTCGAATCGGTGGAACTTCGCATGTGTATACTTTAAAACAAATAGAAAAAGAAAAATACTGTCCACATAACTTTCACAAAAATGCAAACCCTATCCCCCTTTCTACCCCATTAATTACTGTTCTTTATACAAAACTACCGTTTCTTTCTGATTTTGAAGGAAGTATGCACATGTATACTGCAAAACAAACAGAAATATACTGTCTACATTTGGTTTCGAGAGTCCAAACACCGCTCCTTCCTTTCCATCATTTAATCTACAGTTTCTTTCCGATTCTGAAGGAAATTTGCACACATATACTTTAAAACATACAGAACAATTTTGTTTAAATTAGGTTGCTTAATTGTTTTTTTTATACATACCTACAGATTTATCTGATATCAATAGAAATTTACACACGTATACTTTAAATCAATCAGAAAAGGCAGTCTACATTTGGTATACAAAAGCTCAATCCCTCTTCCCCTTTACCATCACCCCTTTTAATTTCCAATGTTCTTTACAAAATATCCACAGTTTTAAATTCCGTCAAAATCAATTAAGCTATTTTTAAGTCATGGCTTAATATTTATAAAATAATGTCGTAATGTCTCAACATGTACTTCAGATTTCAAGCTTTAAAAATCTATATTTTTTGTGTGATGCCGGAGCAAATAGATATATTCCAGAGAGATTTCTGTATGTGGTATGTATTAATGCCCAGATGTTACATGTTTCGGTTATCGAGCAGCAGCTTTAACAGATGTTATGATAAGATCGAAACATAGCCTGACATTCCTTAACAGAACGCCCAATTCACCCCGTTCTGGAAGTGGTTGTGGTATATAAAGACATAATTCTTCTTTGAAAGCAAGTGCTTTGATCTCTGAGCTACCAGGAAGTTCGCAAAATGGGAACTGCTGCGGCATATTTAAAATACTAAACGAAGTATAATACCACTAAAAATTTAAAAATAAAATAATTGTTTAAAAAAACATAAAAACCGCCTTCAAAAAAAGCACTAAAATTTTAAAATAACTTTATACCTTGCTTAGGAAAAAGTAAATCTAAATAGACAACATTTTACATTACTTTCATTGAAATTTTGACATTAATTAGTTATTTTTGGAGTCGGTGCCAGCGAAAGCAAGAAAAACAAAAAGATAAAAACAATAAGGAATAACAATAATACTTAAAAAATCATGTTACTGCTTACCTACAATTAATGCTAGAAACATGTTTCAACAAAACTGAAACATACAGATGATACGCCGATATTATACTCTGTAAATCGTTTACTTCATGATGCAACCTACCAACTGACACTGTAGCGCCATATTCCTGGATGACCAATAAGGCCAAGCCACAGATTAAAATACTATTAATTTGTTTCCCTAAGATGTCTCCCACAGTAACACAATCTGCCTCACAACATGCTGTAAAATATTGGGAATTTTTGTTCGTACTACCCGTTTCGCCTCTAACGCCAAAAAAGAAGTTCAGTAATTAGATCTTCGCGATGTGACAGCTGGCACCGACTCCAAAAATAACTAATTAATGTCAAAATTTCAATGAAAGTAATGTAAAATGTTGTCTATTTAGATTTACTTTTTCCTAAGCAAGGTATAAAGTTATTTTAAAATTTTTAGTGCTTTTTTTGAAGGCGGTTTTTATGTTTTTTTAAACAATTATTTTATATATTATCTCATTAACTGCATACAAACCTGTGAAAAACGGATAATCAAACAATATAGCGACAACAGGACGGTTCCATTTCTGTTAAGAACTATAAAAATGGATGTAATGGATGAATATTTATTTTGTTTAAATATTGAAAGTAACACTGCGTGGTGGGTGTACGAATATATTGATAAATTGTTATGAATACAAACTATTATATAAAATCCAGAATTATATCTCAAATTTTTATAGCTTGCACAATTTGAGCTCACCGTCATCTACATAAAAAGCCAATGAAGGCATCTGTTGGGAAGTAAGTGAACTAATTTCGTATGCTTGACAATAGGAGAACTACGTACATCAAAGTGACACTGCGTTCTTCATTGGTTACATAGATTTTATGGCAATAACTGTAGAAGCCTATGAGTATACGTTGTATATACTCACTATAGCCCATTGAGATAACCGGAAACAGTGATTTTTTGTTTAGCTATGTAATTTATCGGGGTAAACGGTTCCTATATGTTAATCGATTATACACTGAAGAGATAAACGTCATGGAATACGAGTAGGAAGAGACAAGAACACAGATGGTGTTAACAACGTGGAAAGATAGTATGAATGTGCCTTGTAGTATCGGGTTTTCATTCGTGTTCTCGTTGGTTGTGTGAAGGATTTTCTGACATGAGTATGGCCTAACAGCATGAGTTATTAGACTCTGAACGCGGAATGGTAGTTTGGACCAGACTATGAGGAAATATATTTAGGAAATTGTTTGTGCACTTAACATTTCTCAATTCACAGTGTCAAGAATGTAATTCCCGACATTACCTCTCGCCAAGGACCACATAGTTAACGAACACGTTTACTTAATGACCGGGACGAGTGACGTCTGCGTCGAGATGTCATTGTTGACAGCGTCAAAGAACCGTAACACTCAGTGTCACGATTTCCTTTGGTAAGAGTTGGCGGTGCCGACCCCACGAGGCACTGTGCAAGCTGTTGGTGGCTCCACCCTAGTATCGGCTGTGTTTATGTGGCATTGACTGGGACCTTTAACTGCATTGATTATGTTTCACTAAGGATGATAGAGTAGTGATAGTGGGAGGTGCGGGAAATAGTATTGATAGAAACGCGAGTTATAGTATAGAGAGTGACCTGAGGAAGGTGGTGAAGGAGGCACAGCATACCAGGGTGGAGCTCATGCAGGTCCTAAGTCGCCATGACCGGCCACAATTGAACTATGCTGTGAGGCGGGTTAATGTGGAAACGGAAGTGCTACTTGGGAAAGGCATTAGTTCTGTGTTGGGGGTTGTGCCTGTGAACACCATTGGTAGGTGGGGTTTCACTAGGCATGGCCTACACCTAAATAGAAGGGGGGAGGGAGTACTTTCTGAGTTTTTAGCTAAAGCAGTGAGGGAGCCCGTTTCCAGTGATGATGGGGTCAGGACTGTGCCTTTTTTAGGTTAGGAGCTGCTGGTGAAGGGACAGAAATAGATTATCAAAGTGATACTGATTGCAGATTCGCGATGGGGAAAGTCACAGATATTAAAGAAATAGATGAAATGGCTGAAACAATAACTGATTGCGGTAAAAGTGGGAAAGAGGAGATAAACAAGGACTTAATAACAGCAAAGAAAATGGCTAAAGATGGGTTTATGAAGAGTATTGTCAGTGTAGGAGGACCATTGACTGATTCATCAAGAAATTTCTATGGCTATATCAGGAAACTGAGGGGAAGAGAGGGTGTAGAGACACTTATAGATAAGGATGGAGAAGAAGTTACTGACGATTTGAAAAGGCAGAGATTTTAAGTAACTGGTTCTGTGAAAGCATTAGGGAAAATGAATCAGAAACAGGAGGGTCTAATTCGGAGAACGAGCTTAACAATACAATTAGAAATGACGATAGTAAAAAATTTGATATCCATCCTGAGGAAATCATGAAGGAAATAAGAAAGCTGAAAAATAAATAAAGGGGCTGGTGAAGATAATATTACTACAGATATCTTAAAGATAGCCGGATGTGATATTGAACCTTACCTTGAAATGTTATTTAAATTGAGTCTAGACACTTGCTGCTTACCACAGGACTGGAAAAGTGCAATAGTAGTACCGGTACATAAGGGAGGGGTGAGAAATAGAGTTGAGAATTACAGGCCAATCAGTTTGACATCAGTGGTAGGTAAATTAATGGAAAGATTGATATGCAACCACATCAGAAATATATGTGAGGAACGTAAGTGGTTTTCAAGCAGGCAACATGGTTTCAGGCAAGGATATTAATGCGAATCTCAGTTGGTGGGATATATGCAAGATATTTCAGATGAAATGGACATGGGAGTTTCTGGAAATTATCGCAGAATGCAATCAGTGACGGATATGATAAAGGAGCTGGAATGGGATTCATTGCAAGACAGGAGGAGGATGGGGAGGGTCATGGGAGTGTACAGGGCATATACTGGCGATGAGGCATGGAAAGATATTGCAATAGGTATGAAAAGTAGTGCATGGAAGGGAAAAGATGACCATGACCACAAGCTGGCACTCGATTTCAGGCACAAGGGTGTGGGAAGATTCTCTTTTTTAGGTAATGGTGTCAGGGATTGGAATGAGTTACCAAGAGAAATGATGAATAATTTACCGAAAACTTTGAAAGAATTTAAAGATAAAATTTGTAGAGGGCAAATGTAGGTAGGTGCAGGATAGGGGGAAGATGGGTGTGTAGGGAAATTGCCACCGGAGCCTGTGCTCCATTGCAATTAAATTAAATTAAATTAAATGTTCAGCTTCTTAGATAACATTTGTAGCCATTCATTGCTTTCACGTTACCAAACAACCTTAGAATTTTCCAATGCGCCGTGTCACTGGGCCAAAATCGTTCACGATTTGTTTGAGGAATATTCTGGATACTTCCAGCGAATGATTTGGCCACTTAGATATCCAATTATGAATCAAATCGAACATATCGGTCGCATTATCGAAAAGTCAGTTGCACGCAACTTCCTACCCTAGCAACAGTTTCTCAATTATGGACGGCTGTAGAGAAAGCATATCTGACTATTAGTTCAGGGAACGACTTGTAAGTCAATGCTACGTCGGGTAGTTGCACTTCACCAGGCAAAAGGAGTTCTTTCTATCCCATTACTTTCGGAACTTCAAGGTATGTGATCGATAATCAAATCAATATTCGCTATTTTCGCTTGGTGCATTCGCAGTCAGACTAAAATTCTAAAATTTGCAGTTTTATCCTCTGTACCATCGGGAACGATGTAATTTGTCAGAATAAAATGCATCATACATGTTAACTTATGATATGAAATCTATCAATATGTATAGTTTGTTTGAAACTCGTTTTTCGGTATTTTGTGATGTGTGCATATGTAAAAAATATTCCAAAAAATGATGCCTATTTCATAGTTATGGCCTGATAATACATCAACGACGATTGATGTATGTATTCCCCATCTACATAGAACGTTAAAGTTTGTTTTCTAAAATGGTTAAAGATACCGTACATCATTTACCTTATGGTTTCTGGTCTCTTTTTCATTCAGGCGCCATTACAAAGTGTGACTGGAACTATTAAGGACGGTGATATGCGCATTCCATTGCGTATTTATCCAGTCTAGAAAACTTTCATTTTTAAAAAAGAAGAGGAATGTAAATTTATCGATTCGTAGAGCAAGCTTTTCAAAGCTACACTTCCTCACACATCAAAATGTTACAGGTCTCTGATTGCAAAAACGCGACAGGAATATGGAGTATTTTCCAGATACAAACAATCCTGAGGTGAAAATGCAAGTCTGTGCATCAGTACAAAATATAATTTAAGCCACGGTGTGCCACCAACGTAGTTACAGAGTTAAAATGTAACCAAATAGTGGGTGGGAGACTTAAGATTTCTGTTTGATATCTTATGAACGTAATCTACGAGAAATGGGAAGTAATTTACAGGTAATTTAATAGTAATGCACTTGTAAACTTGTAACTGATATCGAAACTGGAAAAAAGGAACCAATCCTGCAAATGACAGTTGAAATAACGTCTTCGATACGAGGTGATAGGTGAGAAGTACAATTAGAGCAATTTTCTGGAAGTGTTGGAGTTGAACGACTTACTGAGTATAAAAGTTAAAAGACAATTTTACTGCATCTTTCGCGCACTCTCGAGATATATCGACGTTTATAGCGGCGACCAGAAGCGAGTGTTAGGGTCTTCTCTTCAGCGACAATCAAAGACCGCGTAGGGCTTCCCTATCCACGCCGACGCCGTCCATCGACTATTCGCGACGCTCAGTCCTTTGAAGGACGGATAAACAAAAGTGTTGCGCCAAAATGCTGGAGCTACCTTTAATTTGCTTCTCTGACAGTGCACTTATGACATTCTTTAACGTTTAAATAACAAAGTCGCAGAGATATTCGTAAATTTAATACACACTTCATAACATTAATCATAGATGCGTTTTAAATAGACTCTCGGCATTTTCTGGTAGTTAACATGTCTGTAACAGAAATGTAAATAGGAAATTAATACACAGAAGTGTGTGAGCGGTACCAGTCTCTCCTCGCAATCGAGAGGACCCTGGTTCGAATCCCCGTCATGCCATCCAGGTTTAGGTTATCCTTAATCATACCAGGCAAATGTTTCCTTCTAAAGCCCTTGACTGAATTCCTTCCTGCTCCCTATCCCAAGTCTTTTCCCACCTCTAATAACCTCGACGTTGACGAAGTGTAAAGCAGTCAGCAAGTAAATTAAAGAAATTTTAAAAAAATCTTTGAGCTAGGATATATAAAAGTAACCGCGAAAAAAGAAAAAGAAATTGTTTATATCTCATCTGGAGAATGAAAGGAACAAAATGTCGAAATCTTTATTTGCCGGCTTCATATTGCCATGGTGGTTATTCGTTATTGGGTATGACCTACTTCCTTGACTTTTCAAAAGCTAATAATAGCCTCCATGATGAGGCGACATAAAACCCAGACAACAGTTGTGCAGTTACAAATCAAGACCCAGCATGTGCACAACCATATTTGTTACCCGCTCTAATTTATAACGTTCTTTAAAGCTGAAATATTCCTATTCTATGCTGGCCAGTTATGGGAGACGTAACTCGCTACCCTTCATTGTACGCACTGACTTGTAAACTGAATCGTCCGATGACTGAAAAAATGTTGAAAGGTACTCCTTACAATAAAAAAGTCTGTATTGAGTTGTGGCACAGACAAAAATTGTATTTAAATTAAATAATTTTTTTTCTAAATTACAATAGATTAGTGTATTTGTATACATTCTCTGCCTAGTTGTTTGACTGTGTTGCGGATGAACCGAAGTTTCTTAAATGAGAGTCTTAATTAACAAAAATTACTGAAGTGGTCACAGACGACTATCTGAGCTGATAGCTTACAGATGTCTAACTCTCTTGCTGGAAATAAGATTATGTTTATTCCTTCAGCAAGATTTTTTAGAAATATAAAGCTCATTTGAAGAACTGACGGAAGAAATTATCGGAAGACGTCGAAATTTTTCCTACCTGGGGACGTCTTCCATTTGGTTCTGTGTTTCTTTTTTCTCTTCTCTCTCTCTCTAAACACTAGCCTGTTAATAGAACATACCCTACGTCGTTCCGTGGCGTATAGAACAATTATCAGCGTAGCCATTAATTCAGAAAGCAATTTAAAAAATGCACTGTACAGCGCCCCTGGTGGAAAGTAACAAAACTGATTTTACCAGGATGAATGGTATACTAAATTAAATTATTTTTCATCCATTCCTAACAGTATGTGCAAAGAGTATTTCATCCTACAGTTAAACCTTTTAGAGTCTGTTTAATAGGTGATGTTTTTCAGTACAGTCTATAATTATAACAGAAAAACTACTGGATAATATGGCTCAGAATTCACGCTGTCACATCTGAGCTTATCTATGATGTCATATGCTCTCGCAAACGAAACGTAACAGAATGGGCAGCATCTTGTTATGCATTCTTTTACACAATCATTCAGTGTGCTTTATTGTGGTTCCAACAAACAGCTTTAGGTGATTAGAATCAGATAGTAATAAAAATGCAATGATTATTCGTCTATTTCATACCTTCTAATCAATATGTTGCTACAAATGTTATGCAGGCTACTAGTGGTCATCGAATATTAGAGAAATTTGCGTTTTATATGTATCTTGGGTTAATTGTTTGAAAAATAATCGTACGACTTGCGGTATGTAATTTTCCTTCTTTATAAATAAATTAATCACCTAAATATCATCCATTTCACTGTAATAAGACTGAGTTTGAAAAACATCATACTTCCTTGAACCAAAATGAAACGCATTATTCCTGTATTAAATTATGGCCCCTATATATTTTTTTAAATTACGTTTCTTCGGTTACAGGTTAAGTAACAGGTATTTCTATGAATATTATAAGCACTATCTCTAGATTATCAACGTTTATTGGTGACGAGGCATGGAAAGATATTGGTGTAAGAATTGAAAGTAATCTATGGAAGAGAAAAGATGACCATGACCACAAGCTGGATCTCTATTTCAGGTACAGGGGTGTAGGAAGATTCTCTTTTTTGGGTAAGGGTGTCAGGGATTGGAATAAGTTGTCAAGAGAATTGATGAATAACCCGTGTCAGGGATTCGAATAAGTTTCCACGAGAAATGAGGAATAACTTGCCAAAAACTTTGAAAGAATTTGAAGTTAAAATTTGTAAAGGGTAAATGTAGGTGGATGCAGAAAAGGGGGAAGATGGGTGCTAGGGAAATTGCCACAGGAGCATGCGCTACAATGCAATTTAATTTTAATGCAACTTGCTTTTTACCCACAAGTTCGAAAAGTTTTACAGGGTGTTTGAATAGGAATTTCAGGAAATGGATCAAATTTCGTAGAATTTTTAACTCCTGGAATGCCGAGACTATCCATGCAAGATGCGTCCGACGATCCATCGCCAGCTGCGGCTGTTTAAGCGATGGCTCCATTACGCGATTACCTGTGACCTGGTTCCGGTGATCCGAGCGTGATGAATATCGCATACCATCTGGCAGGAGCCTCCCTCCCGTGCACTGCAATCAATTTAATTACTTGCGTAACCTCACAGCAGGTTCATCTTAAATGCAGTTCCAGCGGCTGGACAGATCTCTTAATGCCTTGGATTCAATGGCTCTTCTCTAAGCCTGACAGGCGACAAATCGACTGTGCAGAAATACTGAAGCTGGAGGATTATGTAATTGGAGCATATAAATGCCCTGTCATTCGTGATATCTTTGCTACTTTGCTTAGAGAGTTGTAGATTAGAATTAGCTAGTCAAAGAATACATCTAAACGATAAATCAAGTTTCGATTTTGGCTTCAAGGTAGCGATCTACCATTTGCCTTATCTTTACAGTTTTTTAAGCTTCTATCCTTCAGAACAGCCTTGTCTTATATCGTTGACTGCTACAACTTCTTTTTGAATCCATTATGTAGGGCTGCCACAACCACATTAGTTACAGTTCCTTATGTAATTGGTTGGATACCAGAAAGAACAACACCAAGAAGCTGTAATGACGTTCGATGGATTTCCCGTTGGATTTTAACAAGCTTTAGCTTATCCTCCATATACAGTAAAACTTCATTTGTGCGTGTGTATCTATAAGAAGTGTGGTAAAAGCTCTGATTTAGATTGCACGTTAATCTGCAAGATACCTAATCCCAGGGGCGGATCCAGGATTTTGGTTTGGGAGATACTTTGGGGGGGGGGCTTGAGCCCCCTAGCTCGCCCCCCCCCCCCCGCGCTGGATCCGCCCCTGCCTAGTCCTATCAATTTTTTTTTAATGGAGTACCCAGCACTTGCATGCTGAACTGACATACGAGGGTATTAACTTTTCTTACTTCCTGACTGCATTCAATCATGGATTTAGCGTCAAAAAAACAATCAGCATAACAATAATGTCTTCAATTAGCTTCGGTTCCCTAAAACAAGTTGAGTACTTTACATATTTTTTACGAGCTACTTGAACTCTATTGGTAAATTGTTTGATATTATTTACTAACACTTTATTTAAGCGATATTATTTATTTTCGGAAGAACTGGTGCCTTTTAAGTAAAATTCAGTGTTGAAACATAGCAGTAAAGATAAAGGAAAGATCACCAAAACGTGACTATGTCATGCCGCAGTGATACAACAGCTAAAAAACAATCACATGAACAAAGGAAATAAAAAGTTAAATATATTTTTATTGAAAATAACCCGTATTTCCTTTTTCTCGAGCAGTAATCTATGCATATGACGACAATTTTTCCAATACATTCAGATAGTCTAGTAACATATTTTTGTAAATCTATTATTATTGCTTACAATTTTTATTCGCCTAATTAATCCCAATCCGGAAACGGTCAGTATCAGCTTTCTGGTCTACTTGTTTTTTTGTGTTCCCCACACGTACTGTACATTCTTGGTTGTACGAACCATATTTTATACATTCAAACTGCACAACTATCTTTCCCTACTTGCTATGTTTATGTAACTTATACGCACAAATATATTATTGTTTAGTCCAATTTATTCTAAATTGCCAGTTACTTGATAACGCACAATCTTTTGGTAGAATTAAACTAATGACTCGATATATGATCGTACGTGTTTATAAGTTCCCCACGTACAACTTCTCATGTTTCGGCTAAATAAGTCAAGCTTTCGAAGCCATTTAATCAAACTGTTCGGCGGACAAACCTAATAAGTTAGTGGACCTAGTGTTACTAACGCAGTGTATAGTATGTCGTATCATAAACTTAGTAGTGTTTGTTTTTGCATCAGTTTTATTCTTCGCAATTACTTATCACCATTAAACTATCAGTACTAACAAAATACTAGCTTACTCATCTTTTCTGCGACATCACGACTCCACTTTTCTTCAGCGGACCAGTAACGTCCAGAGATAATTCACTCTCTGTCCATATATAAACCTACTAGCTGACCCGGTCACGCGTTGCTGTGACTTAGTAATTATAGAACGTTGGATTAATGTTATTCTAAACTTCCTAAAGTCAAATTAATATTCACTAATAAAGACAAAAACATTGTAGTCGATTTGGAAATTCAAATGTAATTGGTAAAGAATTACGGAGAGTTGAAATTAAGGACAAACGATTATGAAAAAAATTTAATTTACATTTCATTATAAATTACTTAATTGAAATTATATAAAAATTGATATTTATAAAAATAAATAAATAAATATTTTTTTATTTATTTATATAAACTGAAATTTCAGTTTTATAAATGAGGCCTTATGAAGTTGATTTTTAAACATTTTTAACAATTATTTTCATTGTTTTAAAATATTACAATTTATGATTTTAATTTATCTAAGCGCTAATTGGTGCACAATATTTTTAGTTCGCCTGTCTTTTGCTAATACAAATAGATTTGATAGTTTCCACAGACATGAGCAGGCGACATATAGTTGCCCATGGGAGAAACACGTTTTTTCCAAGTCCAAGCCGCAAACGGACATTGTTTGGACTTGAGTCTTATTTATGGTCATAGCGAAACCCAAACGAATCGGAAATTGAAGCCCTTTAAATGGTATTGGAGATTCTGACGGTATCATTGGAATACGTGGCAACAGGACGATTTCTCCTATAAATATTCCAGTCAAAATAGTTGCTTCAAGAACATTTCCGGTGATCCTTTTGATCACCAAACGTGTACCGTTGCATAATCTAGGTGGATTCAAATTACGAAGAAGAATAATCGGTGAACCAATCAGAAACCGGAGATTGTGTGGCAGCATTCCTGTTATATCCAAAGAGTTTAAAACCTCATTTGGAAAATTTACGGCTTCATTTTCATCCACAATAGTATCTATTGATTTAAAAGACATCAGATCACCTGGCAACAACTGTCGTATCTGGAAGTTAATTTCGTTGACATCAACATTTTTTGCTGCCAAAATAGCACGATTAGTGATCAAATTATGATCTAAGTAATTTTTTGATATATCCAGAAACACACGCTGAGTTAGTTCATTTTTGAGTGAACAACAGTGCAGAATTTGTCTGGCAATTTGATGTATTGTATATTTAGATGCAGTTCTATTTCACCTTTTCAAATATCCAACAATTGTATACAAAATACTTGTGCCGATGGATCATTTTGAAATTATACTCGCATGATCATGGTCAAACGAAATGTTTCGACATTCCGCCATAAAAACGATTGTTTCAAACATACGTTAATCTCATCGGCAAAAGTAGAGCGAGGAATCACTGGTAATGTCTGTCGCAAGCCACCGGATTCTTGCATACGACACTCAGCTGTCCTGATTCTTTGAACATCCTTACTTGCCGCGAGTTGTGTTGTTGATTGATGAGCTCCCTCGTCGTGCGTCGTGTCTTTCTGCTACACGCATTGTCGAGATTAGATTCTTTGGCAACATTTCACTCAAAAATATTCTAATTACAACAAAAAGTGCCTTTCTGAAAGCCTTAAAATAAGACACTATATTACAGTGGTGAAACCGGAATTGTTGGGTCCATTGAAAAATACAGTAAAATGGAAGTTAAGAAATAATGAGGAAATATATAATAACATTGAAAAATAACAGAAAAAGAAGAATGATATTTTTTTCGATACATTTATAGCTTGGATGACACCAGGCTTTCAAGAGGTTTAGAAAGATTTGAAACGAAATGATACCAGTAAACTGTATGGAAAGAAATTTTTTTCGATAGCAGACTTTGAATATGGCAGGATTCAGAGGTAGAGAGGAGTGCAATAATGAAGGAGTACTGGGGAGGAAGAAAGAAAAAACAACAGGAGAGGAATTGAAATTGACACATGGTCTCTAGCTGAACAAAAGAAGAAGAAAAATGATAAGCTAGCGAGAAATACTTACACGATTCGAATTTATCGTAACGTTTTCTTCAATGTTATATTCATGTGTGTAATTACTTTGTCGTTAGGTATAATGACACACAAATGATGAACAACAATACAGTATAATTATAACACAATACACAGCACAATTAAAATTGAAGAAACTCACACATATGGCGTGAAATAGACTGTAGCATAAATAAATCGAAATACAACGCCATCTACTGGATAGTTCGATAAATTAACACACCGCCATCTGTTAGGAACAAACTGTAGCATAAATAAATTGAAACAGAACTTTATCTACTGGATGATTACCTAACCTAGCTAACCAAGTGTTGTATCGATAAGTTAACACATCGCCATCTGTTAGAAACTTATGGAACTATAATAATAATTTCGTGTGGTCGTAATGACCTGGTGACATGGTTTCTGCTGGCTGGGCACTCTGCCACTGTCTTAGCCGCCTTTACCTAGCCCGCCCATCCTGCCTGGTACAAGGGACCTAGATTTCAACGTCGAATCCGAACCACAGTACCGTCCTGGCGTATTTCACCTTTCACAGCATGCTGCACCGGATGTTAATGCCGGGTTAAGTGTCTATAAAAATCCCCGCCGAGACAGGGACTCGAAGCGGGGACCACCCCATCGACAGTCAGACGCCCTAACCACTGAGCCAGCAGACCGCTTAGCTTTTGTTGCTTACAAATAATTACAAACCATTGTCCTATGACAAACATTTAATGAACATTTATTTCACAAATAATAAATATTGAGGTCTATAATCCAGATAAAAACTATCCTATCTTTTAAGTTGGACTAAATTACACACAGTAAGCCAAATTTCATCTAAATCTGTTATGTAGTTTCGGAGTTCATCCCGGACGAACATCGTGACACGAGATTTTTTTATATATAAAGATAACAGGATCCTACAAATGAAGATTACCTCTTTTGTTTTGTTTCCGCAGTGGTTAAATACGTTTTAAATTGCAAAACAACCGTAAAGAAAACATTGTAGTTATTTTAAATCAAAATATTAATATTAATTACTTTTTGTTTATTTATATTGGTTCGATGTAGATATTTTCTTTATACTGTATGTCCGTGGATGTCGATTACACAGTAATATGCAAAGAATTTAGGTTACCTGGAATGAAGTATCTGACCAACAGATACTGTCGGTCAGCCGACAAGTACAGATGTTTTCGCACCTGAGGAAGGCGGCAGAGCTAATCGTCAAAATATCGTGGTTTCACAACACAATCCGGCGGTACAGCAGTGAAGACTTCTTTGCAAATATATACCGGGAAAGTCTCCGTTGGTTGGGTTACCTAGTTATATTTTTGTAGTAGTTCAATAGTTTTAGGCTTAAAGTTTGAAAACAACCATAAAGAAAAGTATTTATTGCGCTTAAATCTACATGTTAATTATTAAGGTAACCGAAATATGTAAAGCATTACATCGTTACAAAATCGAGATTGTGGAATTATTTAATAACAATTCTATTTAGTTACGCAAATACGAATAAACGAATTGTCAAAATACTGCGTTCAACGTGTGTTGACTGGCTAAGAAGTTAGTAAGACAAGTAAATAATAATTAAATAATGATTTGCAGTCACTATTTCTTTACTGGGCCTATTACGTTAGTAAAAATGTCAGTTATTTTACATGCTTCTTCATAGTAATATATTCTGTGTGAAGTATTACGTTCCATCGCACGATAACAATCTTCGGCAGGTTTCCCGTCTTGCTGCCGGTATCAACTCTGGCATTAGTTGGCAGGTAGGCACTTTGGGGTGAGCCGCGAGCGGATCCAGTTTCCTCTACCAACTTTTGTTTAATTACCGCTTGCATAATGGCGCCGCTCCCTTCTCTTCGAGAAGCGAACAGCACAACTTCGGTCCTCAGCAGTCTATGTTGATTCAGACTGGCCGCCAAGACTCGTAACTTATACCAACTGCTGCAGGCTTTCTCGGATTAACACATCTGCTTCATAACTAACTGTGAGATCGCAGAATAAGATCGTGTGACTCGTTACTACACATATCAACTGAAAAATACTTCGGAAAATAGCTTAGAAAGTTGCACAACTAAACTAAAGATAATCGTGTACTTTTATCTACTGATGGAGTGGTGTGAGGATCTAGATAGCGAGTCAATAGACGGAAGCTTTAGAAATTTGTTGTTTTATTCACGGATACTCTCCATTTCATCTAAGATGGGTTCATACGATTTTTTACATTACTTTTACCACCTTATATGACGTCCACGTGTATTATGTCATCTTTCTTTTTATACGTTTGTTTCATCGTACAATTTCTATTTATTATAAATAGATTTTCTGAGATCTATTGTGTGACTGGGTGCCTTCGCATAGGTGCTGTAATTCTGTGTTATGTTTCATCCGTCGGTAGGATTGCCGCTGATTCTGGTATTACCAATTTACCCAAAATCTTTTAAATATTTTGCAATCACAGTGAAAAATTTTGTAGAGAAACTTGTCGAATTTAAATGTAACTTAAACCTAGTATCTGAAGTAAAATGAAGCAATCCAGTACTCAACGGCTGTTTCGCTAGTCTGTATTCTATTTGCATTGGGTGTGGCATAAACGAAATATGTAACTGAAGCGATTTATTGCAGTTTCAACGAAGAAATATTGCCTGTGCTCTAACGAACTGATAGCATTTTTATAAATTGAGTTATATAGTGTTTAAGAGTCAAGCTGTGTCATCACTGCGCTATGATCGGATAATTGAGAAAATAAAATTGATTTCATGAAAGTAGAATAGATGACTGTGCAAACAAGGACCACTATATATCTAACATTATTAGAGAGCTATTTATACATGAAGAACAAGTTATAATGACGAATGAAGTCATGACACACCAAGCATCTTCAGTATTTAAGACGTAATGGATTCGCAGTCAGTAACAACAAACATAGCCAACAGTATCTTATTCTGAATAAGATGGCTAAAGTCTAGACAAACGTGTAATCTTTTTGTAATAGGACGCACATGAGGAAATGTAATTTTGACGGTAGATATTTTGGTGACATGGGTTTGAATTCACGTGACTGCGTACCTCTCTATTAGAAATGAGTATAAATTACAGTTTTTATTTTGTACTCTCATTCACTGAGCTATTAAGTTCAGTGAATTCAAATAGGGAATTGTAATAAGCACTGTCACAGATTGATTGTTGTCTGAAAACGTTTCCTGGAGGATGATAGTTGACTAACATAGCTCCAATGGCAAACAAGTTCTCTAATCTCAGCATTATCTAAAACCTAACAACTCCCCATTGCCTCTTCCGTAAATCAACCTGTGCCACGATATCCCATTAACAATAGCATTAACCAATTCTGCATTGCTGTTGTTATGGCAGTTGTGACGCTTTTTGGTGACACAAAAAGACAATGTCACTGTCGATTTGGAGGTTAAGAATATATTTTTTATATTCATTGTCCATGCTCTTATTTAAATAAAGTTTAATATTGATTTAAACGTGGTTTTATTTTTTTATTGTCAGTTGTGCAAGAAAAATTACTGCAGCCATTGACAATCCACGTGCAGATTTTCCATCATTTCAGAATAAACCATCTGAAAATCCCCAGATGTACCTTTTGCACAGTTATTACAAATGGTAGTGCTCTGTTCACACAAGATTTATTATCATACTTCATATATACGTCCATTGACTCAATCTAAAACAATGAGTCCAGAGTCGGACGACATTGCAAGTTTATTGCGTTTTGTGTCATTTTGAGTTGGCAGGCCTCAGAAATTGGCATACAATGATTCTCAGTAAGTAATTGATACAGATCGTGCTGAATGGTTTTCGTACTGCTGTAACGCTGTAGCGTAGACGAAGGCCCGGGCCAAAGTGCGACGCCACTCCTCGACAAAGGATCCCACTTAGATGCTGGCGGGGTCAGGATACGACGCGCTCGTCGCTCGACCACAAGGCGCTACTCTGGGACCAGCACAGTGTCATCTCGGAGGGAGGCGAGATTACGACCACCGCGAGAATGTCGGCCGGGTGGCCGGGGAGGGGGTTCAATAAAACACCGCCCCCCGCCCCTCTCACAGCCCGGAGGGACATGCGCCGTGCCGAAAATCAATGCGGGCCACGTCACAGACGACGTCACGGCTGTACTGTGCCGTGGCGGGCGTCCCTCAGCCAGTCAGTCCGTGAGCATGCTGCGGCCCAACACGAGCAAGGCTGCGGCTGTGCTGCTGGCACTGGCAGCACTGCTGATGGCGACCGCCTCCGCTGAGGTCTTCACCAACTCCTTCCTCGTGCGCCTCAGGGGCTCCCCCGGCAAGCAGGTCGCCGATCAGGTGGCGACCCGCAACGGCTTCGTCAACATGGGGCCGGTGAGTTGGCCACCCTGGCGCATGGTGCGCAGCTGTAGCCGGCAGGCGACGCCGCGTACAGTAGTAAACTGCATGCCAGGGGCACCACACATTCAGTCCTGCGGACGATCTCAGCCGCTGTTTGTCTCAGCCATACAATGATATTTAACTACATTCCAGATTCGTCGGTATATTACGCTTTCAGATTGAATCACTCATCTATTTACAAACTGCCAGCTGCCATTTGCCCAATTAATTATTTATAATCTTGTTACTTGCCAATCGTGGTTTGAGATATCTTACTATATAACAGGCCTAATTCATATTCTAGATAAAACTAAAGTTAACAGTTTTCCAGAAAATGAACGATGACATATTGCCAGAAAAAATTTTTCACGACAATAATGATTTAACAATTTGACAAATGTGAGAATTACTGAAACTTGTTTACGGTTCAGATGTTTAAGTTTTACACCAATAAAGATTTAGTAGCTGATAAAATTATTTGCACTAACTAATAAAATTACTGCTGATTAAGGAATATTATATTACTTGATTACATGAAACATTACTGTGGTAAAGGTAGACTGTGTTGTTGGAGTTCGCAATGTACAATTACTAGTTGCACAAATCAAAAGACTTTATCCATTCAGTCAGTTATTTCAAGTGGATCCTTCTTTAGTCCATCAAACAGAAAACAATTTTAAGAAAGAGAACTCAGATATTTATGTTAATTAAATCAGAGAATACCATGAATTACTTTACATAATTTTATCAGACATCTTTATTTCAAGTAGTAAAATTTTAGACTGATTGCCTCCTTATTTTAAGTATCCACAATCAATGTACTCTAGGTTACCCAGATGAGTTCACGTTAATATGTTATGGAAGAAACTACACAAAGAAGCACGAAGTACATTTTAAGGAAATGATGGAATGTTTGGGAAGAGCTGGCTAAACTCACAAAATCTCCCACATTCTAAAAGAAGCTTAGCAACAAGACAAGGGGTAATTGACGATTGTGTTACACACCGGTTACTATTTCAAATTTTATAAAACTTGCTATCCATTCAGTTATCAAGTTTAAATATTGTTTGTGTAAAGATTTGAAAGGAAATTAAGATTGCAAAGGCGTTTCAATGAACTAAGCACTAACACTTACATCTATTCTGTGTACAGAGGAAGAATGTACCACTGGTATTAGGCACAGAAGATTGTGTGATGATGAATAAAAGCTACAAAACAGAACCACTAAAAGTGAAATTAAAATCTGAACGACACACAGCTACAAACTGAAGAAGCAATGAAACATGTTTAAAGGCAGAAAAGGTAATGACACTAAAATCAACGATGTTAGTACATAGATTTGGGATAGTATGTAATGGTAATGTTTCAAAGAAACGATACCATTTTTGATTCATTTTTACTAACCTTAAAGAACGTTGACAGATGTTTCTGAATACAGACAGGAAACATGCTTTATTGTTGGACGCTACGAGCATATGGGGCACTGAAAATTCGTAAAACTGATTACATTAAAATGAAAAAGAAACAGATTTAATTTAAATTTACCTGCATAATATTGATGACATCCATTACCCTTTTCACGTTCCTATCTTACGAATTGAAGAGCTTTGAATGCAGGATAAAATGTATGATAAAACGAATGAGTAAATATGTGATATCGAGGATCAAACGTTAGGCCTTAAAAGATGAAAGTTTCGTTCCACTCGAATCCAGTTCAACATAGCAGCGCAGAAACTTCATAAATGATTGTAATGCGTTCTTATCTGGAAATAAGTCGTGACACTGTTATATTGAAATGAGTCCTGTAATACCATTTGAAATTTTACCTCAACTAATGTTTAGGATTAAACAACTATATATTATTCACCAGTTTGTTTTTTCTTTTTCGTCTACGACTATGTTTTGAGTTTCTGCGCAAAAGATTTTCTTTTTCTGTCTTAATGCCGTTTTATCAGGTTAATCATTAATGGTGGTTTGCTTTTCGAAACATGAAAGTAAGAGTGTCTTCATGTGTCTGCTAATCATGTAAGATTGTGGCCCAGTTATTTTGTTGTCATATTTTTAAACTACATACTATTTAGTTCTAAAAGGCGGATGGTATCCGAACGTTCACTTCGGGCGTCAACCTCCATTCACAAATTAACAGCGACCAGAAATATCACTAGAAGAAATTCGAAGTTATGTTCACAATTTAATAACTAAGCAACTGCTATGAAATTAACTGCCAGAATACATTCATTAAGTTTTCTTTTGACAGCATTTTATTCTTAAAAAAATACAACTGAATAAACGCGGAAGTACGAGTAATTTTCAGCAACGTGTCGTTAATAATAAAATAAACATAAATAACTTAAATTACTTATGATATCTGCTGTAACCACGAATTCCTATTGTCATTCCAGAGGCTAAATTTCAGTTTAATTAAAACTTTCTCTAATGTTGGGGCTTGATCAAAGTTTATACATTGAGGTTTATTTGTCTTTTTACGTATTTTACTGACCACTTTCGCTAATAGTCTTTGTTAGTGTTCGCTGTACGCGATTTGTTAGGTAATTTAAAGTGTACATCAGACCAAATATCTTACCAAATCGAGTTTTCTGGCAATTCATTTCTTCGGAGTTGCTTAACTACTTAAAAATCTGGAATGTGTATTAATTTCTCTGGTCATTACAGACACTATGACCAAAGATTGCATTATGAATGTTTGCCCAGCCTCAGTAAAAAACAACATGATGTGTTCGAAGCAAAGAGGAATTCTTCGAATTTTGGAGAGTGAACTTTTAGGGTCATGTTTTATTTCAGCAAGTACGAGTCTATGACCTTTCAAACAATTATAAGAAAGTGCGATCGTCCCTGCCCGTGTTTAATATGTCTATTAATACTTCTGCGTTCTTCAAGTTCAAGAGATGGCCCTAAGGGTGAAACACAGGTAAAGTTCGTATTTGGTCATATAAGGTCAACCTGTTATAGTCTTTGACGTTAAAAACTGGAATTATTCTAGACCCGTGATGATACGCAAAAAATGGTTACGTACTTACACCAGTTAAGTAATAACTTTATTAACATAATTCTACTTCAAGCTAAGAAGAAACGATGCCATATCACCTGTCTCACTGAAAATTTCTTGGCCTCGCTCTTAAACGGTGATCTTAGCTGTAAACAAGGAAACGGGGAATTTCACTAATTTTGGTAGCTCTCTACAGACAAATGTAAGTTTTTCGGAATGTATGGTCAATTTATTTGCCATCATGACTTAAAGTATTAGCAAGCGGATTCAAATTCTGCGGATTCAAATTCTCGTCTGCCAAACCTAATATCGGTTTCTTATGGTTTTAGAAGTCACTCCAAACGAATGCCGAGATGGTTCCTTCAAAAGGAAACGGCCGAATCCCTTCCCGTTCCTTAACCCCTCCACCAAAGCTTTGAGTATACGGCATACAAGACTTCCAATAGATACCTTGAACTTTTCTGATAACGTAACTAATGTAAGGCCATTCAGAAAACTGACGAAGAGTGCACTAACTTACATTGTTTACGTATCTTTCCAAGAGCATCGCAGAACGTGAAATTGACGTCGAAAAATGAATTCAGTTGTGAAGTAGAGCCTGATTTTCACATACCGTTGTAGTCGATCTCAGCGCGTCGCTGAGTGTGTTGGGTTATACAACTCTCTAATAGGCCCGTTTACACGCACGGTTTTTTCCGGCGGTTTTGGAGCGTACGCTCCAGGCGCGCGGATCAATCCTTTACGTGTAAATGCTCGGTGGTCAGAGAGGCCTGGCGCGCGTTCCGAATGCGCACATCTGGCGCGCAGGTCTAACAGGGCCTCGTGTTTACACGTGCATTGTCGGTCTGCAGTCTTGATGCGTCAGTGCAAGTTCGTTGTTGGTTCGAATTTCTGGGTGACTTTATTTAACTTTACCCTGCTTTAACAGATAAAAATCTCAATCTTGAGAAATGTGGTCAAGAGATAATTTGGAAGGATTTATAGAGCTTGAATTTTCTATGTTTGTGGAAGGTTAAAAAAATCAAATGACTACAAATATAAAAATTAAAAAAAATTGTAAATATGATTAGTTAGTAGAATTCAGCAGGGTAAACGTATGTGAAAGTGAAAACAAAGATTTCGTCACTGAAAGGTTTCAAGAAACTCGGTGGCAAATCGAAAAGAACTGAGAAAAATAAATGCAAGCAATTTCAAATCTTGGAGGGATATTTCAGTTGCCAAAAAACGAAGAGTAGGAGGCAAACATTACTCTGCAGTTATGCTCTTTCTCATGACTGTGTCCTGTTTTGATATTTGTGGAGATACTAACTTTAACTTCACCTTTTTAGGTAAGGGTGTCAGGTATTGGAATAAGCTACAAAGGGAAATGATGAACAATTTACCAAAAACGTTGAAAGAATTTAAAGTTAAAATTTGTAGAGGGCAAATGTAGGTGGGTGCAGGAAAGGGGGAAGCTGGGTGTGTAGGGAAATTGCCGCAGGAGCGTGCGCTCCATTGCAATTTAATAAAATATTATTATTATTAAAATGTAATTATATATGGAACTGTCGTTTCGTAGACAATTTTTAAAATCATCTGGGTCATTTATTTTCCCGTTGCTCTCACTAAACAGGCATGTGTCCATATAGATCTCTAGTTTCGTGCCATCTTTCCGCCCATATACACTTTGTTTATATAATTCTTTCTGTACAAAAAAAAAAAAAAAAAAAAAAAAAAAAAATTGTAAAGCAGCTCATATTGCTCAGTTTGTCATTTCTTTGGAGGATATTTTAAATACACTTATAAACAAAAGCACAACTAACAAAAACAACGACGACCTGAAAACCGAATGTTGCAAGCTGGACCGTCAACAAAACTTTCCAACCCGGCGGAAAGTCCACGCGCCACGGGATAACGGTCATTTTTGGCGCGTACGCTCCAGCCCGCAGTCCTGGCGCGCGCGACTGGAGTGTTGACCATTTTTCGTCGCACGCTCCAGGAGCGACGGTCCAACCTCACGCTCCGGCGCGGCAGTCCGGAGCGCCGTTCCAGACCGCCAGTTTGGCGCGTACGTGTAAACGGGCCTAATGACGAGAGCGCTGCTCGGTGCAGATTGGAAGTACTGTAAATTTGCAAAGAAAAAAAAAAAAAACTGTATTCTCAGAATTTAATAAGCTGATCATCTGCTTGAGTTACAAAAATATTCAATCCTTTTCTGTTAAAAATTGGTATAATATCATTTTTATTTCTTTTCTGGGTGATTTAATGCACAATGCATGTCTTCACCTTTCGCTAAACTTGCATTTATGCAATGAAACAAAAAACCTTTATAACTAAAATTGTTTTCATGTTAAAATAAAATAAAATAGGAATCACCCATTTCGGACATCATGGAAGTTCTAATTGAATAAAAACAGAGGGTGGCCATTTCCTTTTCTCCGTGTATGTGAATGGACTTGGATGAGTGTAGTGTTCTGTTTCGTGTTGCGTATTTGAATATTATGAATGTAGAGAGGCTACTTCCACCTATTCACAAGGGGCTATTGTCACTTGCGTCTTTATTCCAACGGCCAAATCACTGCTAGCTCTACTGTATGTCCTTGCTGTATACGTTCCGCGAAGAGATTTTACCATTCGCCCAAAATATTTGGTAAACGATCTTGTTATCAGGCACTGTGAACTACCGCCTTTCCTACCTTCATGATCAAATCCAGAATAGTAGAAATTCCTTACACTACCGAGTATCCAACATACATAGCGTATGCCAGGGTCGAAGCTCCGACACAGTATCTCAGTAAAATGGGTATCTAGCGTACTCAGAATAATGATAATAGTTTTTCAGTAACCTGATCTAATTCTCACAATTACTTATAAATTGAAACGCGCCGAGTTACTCTAATTAATGGAATGTTTTCTTTATTTTTACATGTCATTTGATTTTTTCTGAGCGCTCAACATTCGCGTTTATTTGTCAAATTAATGTTTCATAGACTAATGAGATTCTGGTATCTCATTTCTTTGTTTAAGTGTTTTATTTGGTTACTTTGATTCCAAATCATCATTTCTAATTCAAGAAGGTTCTTTGAAATCAGTTCATATACGCGATTAGAAAAAGCGAGTAGTAGTTATATAATACATAAAATCGAACGAACAGGTAATGGATTGTTTTCTGTAGCATACACTTTTATAATATGGGCAAAAGACATAAGGGTATTTAGTGTCCTGACAAAAAATTATTACATTTCAACATATAAGGAACTCACCCTAGACATTGCTGGAGAGAAAGCTATCAGTAATTTATTACAGTCAAGTGAAATTACCGACAAGTAAATTTTTAGTACTTTGTAACTTTCTTATTAATGGAAAGGAAAACATGAAATTGTAATTTACACTCACATCTTCTATCGGGATATTTTTTCGAGTTTAGACATATAAGAAAAACCCAAAGTTACTTCCGGTAATTTTACTCACTTTTTAAAAATTGTTTTACTTCTCATTCACATTTTTTATTTAATTTTGTATTAAAATAAACTAAATGAATGAGCATTGCAGCTAAAGAATAATCGACTGTTGAAGAACTCGAAATTATGCTTAGGTAATAATTTCGCACCGTCCTTAGCAATGTAAATAGAATTAGCAGCAATGTTTTATAAGATTTACATTGATTTACATTGCTAACTCACGAATGCAAAGAAGAAACAAGCAGACGCGAAGCATCAAGAAAACAAGTTTTCCAGGTCCAACGTATTTACGGCATCTCAGTAGTTTCTGCATTATGGACAGAGAAAGAGTAACAGGTTTTGACTGAATGGAAAATATGTTATTGATATTATGTGCAGTAGGTCATGTAATCATTAAACAGAAACTAATTTTCATATAGCTGTATTAATAATGTTTCTAAAATAAAACACAAACCGAAATATATAGCTGTAATTTGTGCTGCATTGTGGTCGAGGCTGTTATAGTGTAGTAATTGCTTTTAAGTCGCACACCGAGAAAGTAAGTTAGCTCGAGTCCCGATAGTGAAAAAAAATCATTATGCTGTACTAGGTCAGCATTACAGGAGAGGTAATGGTGAATCATTCCTAATCACCAGATTGGGTGCCTGAAGCTTTAGATAATCACAAACCTTTATTCATGGTGATTTGTCCGTTGGTAGAATGCGTGAAGCCTGATTCACGACAATGGGTTTATCCTTTCTCTTCTTCCAATCATTTACACTATAAAATAACAGCAAACATAGTGGGGAAGACAGCGTAAAACTACTTCAGTGTCAAAAGTTTGCATGAAAGTACTATTGAAAGGCGGGAAAAAAAGTACGTCAAACTTCGCTTTCATTTCTTGTTTTAATTTTTTGGTATTAATAGTAATTCTCATTTCCCTTCGATGTTGAATTAGACTAGCCTGTGAATTTTAAAGCTACGTTAGAAAAATGATTATTAGAATTCGTTACGATCTGATTATTTGGACTCAAAGTTCCTGTCAGGAGTTGAAGTTTAATACTGTAAAGATCCAACCGAATGAAAGTGATAAGGTTTTAGTTAGAAAAAAACGTACAGAGGTGGACATTACCAAACTCGGAGAAACAATAAAAATTCTTTATAGTGAGTTGGGATTTGGAGTGATGTCACACCATCCAAGAATCTGCGAGATCATAATACCTAAGTGAATTTACTTTCCTCAAAATCGTTGCTCAAGTGGTTGCGGAACCGTGCCTAAAACGGTGTTAGCTGCTTCGATTCCTGATGGTGGAAGAAATTCTTGTCAATTTTCGGGTCGGCAAGCTGGGGGAGACTTAGGTTTAAGTCTCAAACATATCCGCAGTCAGTATGGAGTGAGTGCATGTTACACTGTGCTGATGGCGATTGATTTGTTCGTAGGATAAGGACGCTAAAAAAAAAAAAAAAAAAAAAAAAAAAAAAAAAAAAAAAAAAAAAAAAAAAAAAAAAAAAAAAAAAAAAAAAAACAACAACAACAACAAGAAGCTAAGTGCGCAAAAATCGGAGGACCAGTTAATGGACCGGCAACGGATTTCACATTCTCCTTTCTTCACACAAACTACACTACACTAAATACATAGACACCACCAATGTAATCCACATTTACAGCAACTTACCAACTCTATCACAATGGTTGACGCAGTGCGAATGCACTCAAGTTGTTATCCTCGAGACGATTCTTTGGACGAGTAGTACCTTAATACCGGGTATGTTACGCGCGTTTAATTTTGAAAGACCTACAGAAACAAACATTTGAGAAAAGATTTACTCACGCTAAGATGCGTTGCACCTAACAGAAATTATGTTTCATCTTCCCTGTTATCTTCCGAAGTGGTAGTGAAAGCGTTGAAAAATATTCTTATCGCCACGGGGTTCCTCTTAATATTAAAAATGACACAGCGACATTCTTTTGGCAGACTGTGCCATTCAAATTTACTTTCTCTATGTTAACATCGTATGCAAGGGCAGTTTAGTTTGGCTGAATGGAGTCCTTTAAACATTAGTAAAATGAGGAAAGTGATGTGGAACAACTTGAAATATATTTCACTGGTCTTTGATGCGCTGACTACGCTGTGATCAATGAAATTAAAACAGGACAATACCATTGGCCAATAGGTTAAATTACCATCCAACACAATCAATGAGACTTATAAAATAGCACAGAGTTTCAGACTTCGGTTCATTTACCCAACAGTAATGTGCCAACAAGCGCCAAGTCTGTAGACAATCAAGATTAAGGTTCTCAAGCGATGAGCCGCTCCATAACTCTGAAATGAAGAATTATCTGAAACAGAGATGAAAGATATCTGACAAAATCACACTTATCCTCCTGAAAGATACTAGAATTCTGATGCCAAAGAAGTGTTTAAAAGACATGTAAGCAACGACGATCAAGGATTAGTTTAATCATTAAGCTTTGACTTGAATACGTCTTACAAGTTCAGTATTGGGTGGTGTCCCAGAATTGCGATCCACATGAAAATTGCCCAGGTTTATACGATTAGTACACAAAGATGCAGGACAATGGAGTAAACAGCGTTCATCAGAAAAAGTTTTATAGGGAGATGGATATTAGACGGTACTTCTCTCGCCCCAAAACAATGCGGGGTACGTGCGCGATCGGTTAGGTAAGGGGGTGTTTATTAATTATGTGAGGTCAAGTAGGGGAGGGGGGTCAGACGAAATCTCGTCAAGGGGGGGGGGTGCCAGAAATCTTACGTCCTCCTTTAACTTCCTGAAGAACAAAAGAGCTAAAAAGGAGGTCTTCAAAATTACAACATCCTTATCGAAGTTCTTCGATATCTCGAATCTCACCAAACCTCACGAAAAGAGAGGAGAAGCCCAACAGATGTCATCAAACGCACGTAATTAAGGGACGCCAACAACGAAACGGTGATACGCCGCACGCCGAGTGGCTGGTCGCAGGTCGCGTGACCTGAGGCTAAATGATACTATTTCGTATTAGATACACTACGGCGGACCATTTAACACCGTTTCGAGATCGATTGAGATAAAATTCGAAGAACTGTGATACTTTGACAGTGAAAATGTCACAGGACATGATAAAAAAAAATAGAAGTACACCAAGGGAATGCAGACAGAATTGAAGCAAATCTCATTCGTAATGCAGAACAGAGCCGGCTAGACAGATTGAGCAAGAAGGCATGCAAGGCGAGGAAGTTGGTCCAGGCGTCAAGGAGAAAGTGTAATGTTGAGAGCAGACGCCGTGGCTTGGGGCTGCTTAATATTATTTCGTATGATATACACTACCACAGATAAATTAAGACTGTTTGAAAACAGATAGAAGTAAACTTCCAAAAATTGTGAAACGTTGAAAGTCAAAATATCGTACCATCCACCCGCACGACGTGTAAAGGAAATCGATAGACACTTAAATAAAATGTTCAGTATAAACAACATTTGTTCATTCACTGAATATATGGCTGCAGAAAGACTGATTTTCGTTTGCGCTTTCGGTAGTAGCTCCATCAACAACCTAAACTCATTTTTTCGTTACATTTAATAAAATATAATTTTAATGTAGTAATTAGTGTCAATAAAACTCTATAGTAACTGTTACTTTGTTTTTATAATAACAGCGTTTTATTAAATAATAATAATGATAGTTCCGTGTAGTGGTAATGACCTAGTGGCAGGGTTACTATTGGCTGCGCATTCCACCCCTGCCGTAACCTCCTTAAACTAACCCGGCAATCCTGCAATCCTGCACAGAAGACCTACAGTTTAACGTGGAAACTGTGCAAGAGGTGAAGGTCAGGTAAAGAGACTTTCAAAATCCCCGTCGATACAGGGATCCGAACCAGGGACCTTTCGATCTCCAGTCAGACGACACTGCTCGTTTTATTAAATGATAACTGTTATTTTACCAAGCAACTGCAGAAGAAATGACCTACAATAATTCTGATTAATTTTTTAATGTTTTCAGTCATAATACCACCAATGACGTAGGATTTTATGGTTACTGACTTGAAACGGTTAATGTTTCCGTAAAAAAAAAAAAAAAAAAAATGCTTTCACGCTTCCCATTCGGAATAACGCAGGTTTAGTCATTGGCGTAATCATCCAGATTTTGGTTTTCCATGGTTTCCCGAAATAATTCCAAAAATGCCACCCCAGACTTCCGTCTCTTGTCAACAATCTTCTCACAACTTAAAAGATCCCGTAGTCAAAAATCAATAAACATTATTTAGAAAATTCATGAATGTGTCTTTAATGTGTCTTTAATTGAGACAGAAGCATGTAACTTGAAATTACACGAAAAAATTACCTACATTTTCTGCAGCTTACGGTACACATAATTTTACTTTGTATACGAAGCACGAGACATACATTTGTGATCGAAATGCGGTAATCTGTAACTGAAAATAGATCTGTAGAAAAAATCATTATGGCTAAGGCATTTGAAGCTACATCTAATTTTTTTATATAAATTATTTTGAACTCGCATATATATATAACTAGCTGATACCCGCGACTTCGAACTCGTGGATTAAGAATTACCTTGCCAGAATTG
>JARYHS010010665.1:0-29000 GCA_031002005.1 Vandiemenella viatica | reverse complement strand
ATAGTCACGTTAATGCTACTGAAAGATTCATCAATAAACTTGGCCAAACTGCTGGGGCGGCTGTGTAAAAGACATAACACCACATGATATAATATAAAAATTTTGGACACATACTTTCGTGTTTAAGGAGAAAGTCACAGTGTGTAGATTTTTATTTTTCTAAATGTGTTTCATCGACTACCTACATGGTCAACAAAATGCTGAATGCACTGCAAACCACCGATGTTATAATCTAGGTCTAGTATATTTTCTTTCTACTGGAGAGGAAACTTGTAACCTCTAGTAATGTAACACACAGATTTTGGAAATAAAACTGTACTGACAGGAGATGACATAATGTTACTTGAAATAATGTACCTTAATGTTTAGTGATCTTGAATATAGCAGGTTCAAACAGTCGCAAAGTGGTTATTAACTTCTCATCTGTGGGGATAGGTATTGCTTTACATTTATTGAAGACAGTAACTCAAAATTACGTACTGTACTCTTCACTGAAAATAGCCAAGGCACATTAAGTAACCAGATGGGCATAACTACCTCTTAGTGATATTTCTAGTGTTTTCCCTGCTGTGAGAGCGAAATTTTTCAAGCCTAAAGACACCTCTAATCATTTAAATACAATGGTTTTCTTTTAAAATCAATTAAAACATTACTTTAAACTACTTGGAACTAAATAGAAGGTATCTTATGTGACAATTCCTTGACAAAGTAAACAAGTTCAGTGAGTCTAAATTTAATTAAATATGGCAGTTGGCATGACATAGTATCCCACAAAAACAATTCTTGTAAAAATAGGACAAGTCTCGTGTTCGTGCAGTGACAAAAAGTTATGAGATCTTCCTCTGAGCCAAGTCTACACTTTTCAGTGTATATTCACTTCACTTTATGAAACAGAATGGTTTCTCTCGGTATCATAGATCGTTTATTTAGGATAAAAAATCTGATGACTTGGCCATTATGCATGTCATAATCTGAACTTAAATTGAGGGCATAATATATATACTTGTCAAAGAGCGATGGAAATCTTGGCCTTTAAGTATTTATAAGTTTGTGTACGTTAACTAAAACATGGCCTGCATAATGGCCAAGTCATAAGATTTTTTATCCTAAATAAACGATCCATGATACCGAGAGAAACCATTCTGTTTCATAAAGTGAAGTGAATATACACTGAAAAGTGTAGACTTGGCTCAGAGGATGATCTCATAACTTTTTGTCACTGCACGAACACGAGACTTGGCCTATTTTTACAAGAATTGTTTTTGTGGGATCTCATTTCTTTTTGTAAGTTTATCGCTTATCCTGAATCGCCGCTCAAATGTAATGATTCCACTTGAAAATCGGTTAATAGGAACATTTCAGATTTTAAGACATAAATATACGTTTACCAACAATGCCCCAATCTCCGAAAACAATTGATGTGACCAGTAGCCGAGCAATGCCGATTGCCGCTGGATTAACTACCACCATAAATAAATTACTAGTAACTTCCAAACAAAACATAAGACCAAAGTAAAATCTAAGATTTCACTTAAAATTGCTTATGTCTTTGCATTTAAAAAATTCTCAGCCATGTGGCTTCATCGGGAGAAAAGCAATTAAGCCGCACATATGTGCCAGAATTTTTCATATTTGGGATTGTAATTAAATAAATACGAGAAAAAACTCCAATATTAGACATTTCTCATGATAATGGGGTAAAATCATATAGGTGTACCAAATTACTTGTTTCTGGGATGGCTGGAGGTACAGTGGGATTTTGATATCGGGGTGTCGTGGTCAAAATAAAATTTTGAATTTCAATAACTTCCAGAATAAGAAAGGCAAATAAGTAACATTTAACACATTAGTTGAACTTAGTAAGCTCACTCTACAATTGAAATCTGAAGTGTATAAAGTTATTAGGGTAGGAAGCGATTTCACGTTAGGGGTAGGTAAGGGGTAGATATAAGGAAATTTTCGAGTTTGTTGGTATGTGAGTAAAATTTTATCTGTGTAGCAAATTTCAGCTTTCCACGGATACGGGAAGTGCCTTAGAGTTTTGATGATCATCAGTCAGTCAGTGAGTAAGTGAGTGAGTGACAAAATCGCTGTAGTTTGCATCCTAACAACAACCGAACTAAGACAAGTATCGAGATAAAATTTAGTACGTTTGCTCAGATTGCTGATATCTATGCATAACAGAAATTTGAGACATGTAGCATAAATACGACCGAAGAAATTGAGGCTCAAAAATGGACCGAATCGCTTCGAGAAAAGGGTAGGCAGTACCGCCGTTGACTCGACTTGTCGGGCGCACTGCCGTGCACTCAAATTATAAATGCGGAAGTAGGTCTCTGTCTTTTTGTTACGTTTTGACGACTTAGTGGCTATACCAATAATGATGGAATTTGACAAGGAAATACTGTGTATCTGTAGGAAGGACAACGGAAATAATTTTTCGGTATGAATAACAGTTGTATCCACGAGATTTTTAGAACTTATCGAATGGTGACGTGTGTTAGTTTTTAATGATATATCGGTTGCTCAAGCTGTGCTTCTCGCGCGATTTGTTAGTGTATGATTTGTTATTAAATTTCGTTTAGAGGCAAATCGTATTATTTAATATAGAGTTCGATTTTCTCAGCAATGTACTATTATTTTGTGTCTGCTTGAAAGTTTCTGGCACCAGTTTATTTTGTCTTCTTTTTTGACATGCCTTGCGGGTGTATACCTAGCCTAAAGTGTAACTCTAGCAGAGCACGAGCAGCTAAAGTTATTAGAACCCAAGAATTGGATGCTCATGATAAAGAAAGAAGAAAAGACCAAGCTGAATTAAAGCTGCCATTAGTTAAACACCCCCCTCCCCCTCCCACACACACACACACATCCCCGAACCCCCGCACCTATTTTTGTTTTTCTGTTTTTAAATATGTTGGAAATTAATTCTCTTCATGGGACAGGTTCGACGGTTTAAGCATACTGATTCTTCCAGAACAATGCAATTAACCTGCAAATACGTACCGGAACGTTTCACGTTTGGGTTTCCATTGAATAAATATAAGGAAAATCAGAAATATCATTACCAACAATGCCCCAATCTCTGCAAACAATTAATGTGCGTCATAGCCTAGCATACTGATTCATCCAGAACAATGCAATTAACCTGCAAATACGTACCGGAACGTTTCACGTTTGGGTTTCCATTGAATAAATATAAGGAAAATCGGAAATATCATTACCAACAATGCCCCAATCTCTGCAAACAATGTGCGTCATAGCCTAGCAATGAGCATTTCCGCTAGTTTAACTACCACCTCAAATAAATAACAAGTAACTTCCAAACTAACCATAGGAACAAAGTAAAATTTAAAGCTTTTGTAAAACTTGTTTGCCTCTATATAGTATAGAAATGTCAGGTTTATAGCTTAATCCGGAGCAAAGTAATTAAGCCGCAAATATGTGCCAGAATTTTTCATGTTTGGGATTATAATTAAACTAGCTGATACCCGCGACTTCGTACGCGTGGATTAAGAATTTCTTTGCCAGAATTGAATATAGAAAGTTTTTGTTAACGAAGGATTGGTCCCAAACAACACCGAGTCGGCATAATATGACAGGAAAGCCATCACTATATCATTCTACCGTCGAACCTATCTCTTGAAGAGAATCAATTCCCAACATATTTAAAAAAAAATAAAACGAAGGTGTTGGGATGAGGGGGGGGGGGGTGTTAACAAAGGGCAGCTTTACTTCAGATTTGTCTTTTCTTCCTTCTTCTGCATGAGCATCCGATTCTTGGGTTCTAATAACTTTAGCTGCTCGTGCTCTGCTAGAGCTATAACTTAGGCCAGTTTACGCCCGCAAGGAATGTCTGAAAATAAGACAAAATAAACTGGTGTCAGAAACATTTAAGCAGACGCAAAGTAATAGGGCAGAAAAAATCTACATCTATACTAAATAATAGGTTTTTTTCTCTAAACGAATTTTATTAACAAATTATTCACTAAGATAATGCGCGAGAAGCACACCTTGAGCAACCGACCTAACATTACAGACTAACACACACATCCGTCTCTCCGTCACCATTCCATAAGTTCTCAAAATTTCGTAACTACGACTGTTAATCATACCGAAAAAATATGTTCTGTACTCTCCCTACAGATTTTCTTGTCAAATTCCGTCAATACCGGTATAGGCATTTAGTCGTCATAACGTAACAAAATGGTAGAGACTTACTTCCGCATTTATAGTATTACTAGCATTTGCCCGCTGCTTCACGCGCGCGTGCCTTGGCAGGTGTAGAAATTATTTACCGATTTTATTCTCCTATCAGACATTAACGTGGAAAGGCATGAACTGTTAATGTATTCTGAATAGTTTCGTTTGTTTCGGTTAATACGTTAGGTTCGGTTTTCATACTGATGTCAGAGAGTTGTTTTATTCATATTTTAACGTGATGCAATTGATTTAATAGTAGAAAAGGTTCCTGAAAAGTTAACAGTAGTAATTCGTGGTTGTAATTATTGGGCGAAGTATAAACATTTATTGTTTAGAAAGGCTTTCACGGTTCAAACGACATTCTTTCTTCTGTGCGCTTTCAGAAGCTATGGATTTAGCGTATAGAACCCGGTTATAGGTCAATCGCTTTTCTCGGTGCAGGTTACTTTCATTTGCTCTAGCTATTTCATCTCGTTCTCTTTGACGTTGCAGACGATGTTGTCGGTCTATTTCACTCTCATTTAGCCGATTTCGGCGACATCTTTTAGCTGCAGAAGTTGACCCCGACAGATTAGATCTCTTTCGCAAGGGCATATCATAAACTTTTATACTTACCCAATTCACAGCACTAACAATTAAAACGTTTTCACAGCTGCAATTATCACTATGCGTGAACCTTGGCTGCGAGTATATGGATAAGCATAAACTTGGTTACAATATGGAATATCTGTGGTAGTAATAAATAATATTATTTCTGAAAGCAATATTTAACTCAGCTAAAGCATAATATTTTTAAATGCTGATATGGAGGATTCCACGTTAACCGTGGTACCGAAAATTTAAATGGATATATAACAGTTGTAACGTTAAGAAAGCTGATATTATAATCATTATGTGTAATTTTTTTTGGCGATTTTATGTGTAAACTTTGCCTGGGATTATATAGCTAGGTATAAGCTTTGTTAAGGATGTATCTGTGGATATAATGAAAAATATTGTTTCCATGATACTTAACTAAAAAAAGTTTATTTTTAAATGTGGATACCGAGGATTGCAACATAAGCGCGGTACAATAAATTTATGTAAATATAGCAGTAATCTACGACTTAGTCCTCTTGGAAGTGTGCTGAAATATAAAAATTCGTTACGAATAATCACAGCATCTCAATTTTTCTAATTTTTTTTTTTTTTTTTTTTTGTTTGGATATTGGTTTTATTTTATGTTGATACACCATCAATTATTCCTGCTTTAAAATAGAAATTTACGTGAATTGGAGCTACTCTTGATTTCAAATCGTCCTATCATTACTGTCATTATTTCAGTCAGATATAATTAATCCAAAAATGTCGAGATGTGATCATGGTACAGTTTATGTAGTAACGTGCATGTAACTGAAACAATTATTTCTGAGTGGCAACATTATAAGTTGTGAATCGCTTGAAATGCAACCTGACAGCTGATATGATGCTTTGTTATAGGCCTAAGAGACGATGCCTGCAGCTTTATAATCTACGCGGTGTAGCATTAGGATATGAAACATTTTTAATTTAAGTTTCTTTCAATATAGCCGTATTTTCTATGTAATTATTTCAGTCGCATGTAAGTACCTGGCGAAACAACAGCCTGGACCAGATGACAATTGACTCATTTTGTTTAGCATCAGGCATAACGGGTTTAGTTTTAAAATTTACGCGGTGTAGAATAGTATTTTAGGATGCCTAGTTATATTTGAAATAAAAATTCGTTACCAATAATCACAGCATCTCAATTTTTTCTGATTTATTTATTTTTTGCTGTTTGGATATTGGTTTTTATTTTATGTTGATACACCATCAATTATTCCTGCTTTAAAATAGGAATTTACGTGAATTGGAGTTAATCTTGGATTCAAATCGTCGTATCATTATTGTCATTATTTCAGTCAGATATAATTAATTCAAAAATGTCAAAATGGATCACGGTACAGTATATGTACTAATGTGCATGTAACTCAAGCAATTATTTCTGAGTGGCAAAATTATCGCAAGTTGTAAATCGATTGAAATGCAACCTGACAGCTGATATGCTTTGTTATAGGCCAAAGGGACGATGCTTTTAGCTTTATAATTTACGCGGTGTAGCATTAGGATATGAAATTTTTTTTATTTGAGTTTCTTTCAATATATCCGTATTTTCTATGTAATTATTTGAGTCGCATGTACCTGAATTTTCGGATGCCTAGTTATATTTGCACGTTATAGCCACGAGACATATTAATCGAATAAAGTACTTCCAAATATGTGCAATTCCGCACAAGTCATTATGAAAGAAGTATGTTTTATTAATTGCTGATATTTATAATAGCTGTTTTTCAGACATCGCTCTTCGAGAAAAAACTGAATTTCGTATTAAGTATTGGCTTATTGTACAGCGTTCACGTAGCAATTTTGTTCCAGAGACAAACTGTATAACAGTCTACCAGAGGCAAAACATGTCTTCAATATTAGTAATATAACTTTTTCGTAATTCAACAGACCTGTTACGATTCAAGTAAATGCTGATTATACTTGATTTACTGCGGTCCAGAAAAATGAATCGCAGAAGTAAAAAAAAAAAAAAAAATCCTAAATTTTGTCAGGTCTCTTTATGAAAGGAGTGACCGTCTGAATGTGTATAATTATCTGTTGTCTACAGTTTCACATTTCTGAAGTTTTTTACTGTCTTGCTTCTTCCCATGGTACATATTAGTCGTTAGCTACTTCTGCAGATGTTGATCAGCAACATTAGCTTTAAAAATTTGGAAACACCATGCAAATTGTTGCGGTAGTATTTGCGTTATTAGAGATCAAGCCTCACTACAAACGCAGCTTGCTTACAGATTTATAATAGTATAGATTACTGCAGATCACACACACACTGACTGCGAATCACCCCTGAGCGGTCAACATAACGTAAAAAAGTGTACACCTACAGCATTGCAAGACTACTTACGATTTTCCTCGCATTGCACCCCTAAATTTGTGATATCTACAGTTTAACATTCAATCCGAATAACCGACGGTCCAGGCGTGACTCTTACGATCAAAAACAATTTTTAAAAATCTTTGCCTCCATTGGGATTTGATCCGGCGGTACAAACATTAGTAAGCAAGCGAGTTAACCAAGCCCACAATAGTATATGGAACTACAGAGTCTTCCACATCCTAAACGTCGGTCTATGTTCGTTTCGGTAATTTTTCAAATTTACGTGACAATATGACGAGAAATTGTTCAACTAAATATAGACAGTATTTTTCTCCATGTTTCAAAGGAAAGGTGTGAAAAGTTTCATCGAGATCGGATGAAAACTGTGGATTTGTATGAAGAATAAACAAACAAATATTCATCTTTTTATATATAGATAAATACGGGGAAAAACTCCAATATCAGATTTTTCTTATGATTTAGGGATGAAACCATATATGTGTACCAAATTACTTGTTTCTAGGATTACTGGAAGTACAGTGAAATTTTGATGTCGGGGTGTTGTGCCGAAATAAAATTTTGAATTTCAATAACTTCAAAAGTAAGAAAAGGAAAAGATAAATACGGGGAAAAACTCCAATATCAGATTTTTCTTATGATTTAGGGATGAAACCATATATGTGTACCAAATTACTTGTTTCTAGGATTACTGGAAGTACAGTGAAATTTTGATGTCGGGGTGTTGTGCCGAAATAAAATTTTGAATTTCAATAACTTCAAAAGTAAGAAAAGGAAAGAAGTGTAATTAAACACTTTAGTTAAACATATTAAGCTCACTCTACAGTGAAAATCTGAGCTTTATAAAGTAAATAGGGTAGAAAGCGATTTCACGTTAGGGGTAGGTAAGGGGTAGGTATATGAAAATTTACGAGTTTCAGACTTTTCTTATAATATGTGGGTAAAATTTTATCTGTGTACCAAATTTCAGCTTTCTACGTCTACGGGAAGTGCCTTAGAATTTTGATGATCATCAGTCAGTCAGTGTGAGTGAGTGACAAAATCTCTGAAGTTTGCATCCGAATAACATACGAACTAAGAACAGTAACATAATAAAATTAAGTACGTTTGCTAAGATTGCTGATATCTATGCATAACAGAAATTTGAGACATATAGCATAAATACGACCGAAGAAATTGGCCGAATCGCTTCGAGAAAAGGGTAGGCAGTGCCGCCGTTGACTCGACTTGGCGGGTGCACTGCCGTGCACCCGAATATAACATAATATTTTGATCGAAATCAATATAGCATTCTAACGAAGTCTGACGTATTCATTTAAAACAAGTTCATTATAATATAAAGAGCAAAATAACACAAATCATCAAACCAGTCCCTTTTAACAACAATTATTGAATAAGTTATTTATTTAATTCAAAATATATTACTTGATGGAAGGATAATAGGCGAGGAGCCATGTTATACTAGTGTTACAACCTCTCATGGCATTTGAATTTTATGTACGATACTCCGTGCGAGGCATAATGGAGGAAAGTGTCAGGAATTGTAAGCAAGGAAATCAATCCATTCTATTCTGGTAATTATGGTACACACCTGTATTATTGACGGAACTGAAGGACTCCTGCAAGATCTTAGTTCCCATCCTTCAAATCAGTTTGTATACAACTTATGTGTAATCTGCTGTTACAGAATTTTCCCTTATTTTTCCGTATATGCCAGTGCAGAACGGATATCTCGAGAAAGCTGTCTTCCAATGGTAAGTTTTACGAACTCTGGTTTTAATACACTACGAAAAGTCAGGCGAGGAAAGCCTGAATGCATATTAACAAGGTTGTGTACCATCCTATTTTTTACGTGCAACCCGAACTGTTACTCTACAGTTTCCGAATAATAAATAAGATTTCCGTCGAGAATATGTACCATACTCACAGTAATTTTCGGGAAACATAAAAGACCCTTGATGCCTTATCCTTGTCTCGTGACATGTAAGTAATCAACATGCCTTGTAACCAAATGAACAGGAAGAATACGAGTCGTAACACGAAAACGTTTCTACCATCTTAGCTATTTCAGGACGGAAGTTTTATTACTGTAATTAAATTCCATACAAGTTCATATGATGGGCGTAGGTCTTGTCTACGTAAATATAAACAGGAGGATTTGTTTCTTTGTGTGGCGTTAAAGTTGCAGGTTCAAATCTATATTCCGTCACTTTGTTCATCCGCCTTCTCCTACCCGTGTGAAATTGAAGCGGTTTCTACGCTCAATCTCCCTCAGTTTATTGCATAGCTGTTACGACTGTAAATTCGGTGAGCCATAAAAAACACGAGGAAATCAATAAACTTTTTCGCTAAGCTGTCAATCCAGAATTGGGACTGCTTACATTTTGTTATTTAAAACTTCTCTTAGCTTACTGCCCAATAAATGTTTAATTCCAGGAATTACTTCAAATATCAAATAACTGTACACAGAATTTGGAGCACGACCTCCTTCGGTGAATAGTTAGCTAGTATTTTACCTGCAGTTTTACATCCACAACGAGGAAATAAGAGCGGCAAATTCTGTTTTTTTTTTTTAAGGCATTCAGCCTTGTAGCCATTCAGCCAGCAACTGTGTTTCTATTATTCTTCAACTGTGTATATAGAATCTTCTCGTGTTATTGATTATCACAATTGACAGGTCAACACAGCACGGACACAACACTTACTTAAAACCACCCATGCCCTCGACCGGACGCGAATCGGCGAGCCCTGCGAAATTCAGTTACAAAGCAGATTTATTTACATTAGCTGTATTTTAATGAATTTCAATGAATGCTAAATTCAGGGCAGATTTTCAAGTGAGCTAATGAAAGGAGAGCAATCTGTGAATGTTTAGTCTGGTCATATCATAATTAATATAATCAATTAATGGGTGGTAATAATTAGGAAATTTATTGGAAACAAGAAATAACTTTCCAAGCTCCAAATATAAGTTTTATCTCAATCCTATGGAATAAAGAATTAAAATCTTCAGGGGCCTAACACAATAACACAATTGTTTTACAGGAAGCAAGTAATTTCTCATAGTTGTAGCTTATAATATCGTCCAATGATTATTTTACGTCTACCTTGTTAAATACAGCTGGCTTTAAAATGAAGTTATTGGTTGGGAGGAACAGTTTGAACCTACACGTTTTTCAGAAGACGTGCGTTCTATTTCCAGTCCTGCCATACAGATTTCAATTTTCTAGGCCATTTTTCGAATAAGAAAAATGCCCTCCGCCATCTTAATTTCTGTAAACGTACAAACCCACAGTTTTTATCCAATTTTGATAGTGCTTGGCACACGTATACTTAAAAAAAAACAATGTGTGGCCTAGTAGCTCAGCGGTTAAGGCGCATATTTCCGAAAGCTTCTCTCCGTGTTTTGGACTAAGATTTTTATTTTCCTTAGGTGCTTTAGGTGAGTTTTGGATGGGTAAAATCTTATGATTTTGCGTCACCGACATACTAATGTTAACAGTATATCTAGAGTGGTCTGGTGGCTCAGTGGTTAAGGAACGAAGGGTCCCGGTTCGAATCCCTGCCTCGGTGGCGATTTTCACAGACCCTTAACCTGACCTTCATCTCCAGCACAGCTTGCTGTGTAAGGTGAAGTACGCCAGAACGCTTCCGTGGTTCGGATTCCACGTTTAAGTGCAGGTTACCCGTACCTGTAGCACTAACAGGTTAGGTCAAGGTGGCTAAGAGTGGGACGAAATGCGCAACCAATAGAAACTCCGCCACCAGGTCATTACGACCACACAAAATTATTATTATTTATTGTATCTGTAGCTAGAAGTATGGCGTGTTGCGCGTATGATATTCATTAAGTTTTCACTTCTGTAGGCAGTCCCCAATGGCTGATAATTATTTTTTTTATCATTATGTAGCCCTTGGTCGCAATTCCATCATGTTTTTAATCAATTTTGTTCGGTTAGCTACCACTTGTATGAAGCCACAAATCCCACCGAGACTTTTTAAATCAGGGAGAGTTAGGAGAGTGGAAAGCGAGCAGCGAGATCGTCAGCATACCACAGACAGCCGCGGGGCCCTGCGTGACAAATGGTGCGAGAGGTTTCAATCTTAAACAGAGCGCCAGCCAGCGAGGCAGGCGCACCTCGGAAGAATCCAATATCGAATTCGCGCCACCATGCGACTTATATCTGCCGGCGGTGGCTTTCACAGGGGATGAAATTTGGATCATCTCGTATCATCTCAGATTTCCCGATTGCTTCTCTCAGACAAGACTCTCGCACATCGATCCACTCTGCATATCTCAGTAAACGTTTGTAGATCATACATTATCTTTGGTGGCAAGCTAGTATGTATTTTCTGTCCTGACGAATGGATTACATTAAATTCCACTGTTAGCGTGGCACTAAAAATGATTTCCGTTAACAACTAGAGCTGAAAAGTAACGATGTATTCGTTACTGAGTAACGGGTTCGTCGCCTGACTCCAAGTACCGACCGAGCGTGGTGGTGTAATGGATAGCGTTCTGGCCTCGCATTCGGGAGGACGGCGGTTCGAATCCCCGTCCGGGCATCCAGATTTGGGTTTTCCATGGTTTCCCCAAATCACTCCAGGTGAATGCCGGGATGCTTCCTTCAAAAGGCCATGGCCGAATTCCTTCCCATTCCTTGCCCCCATCCTTTCCCGTCTCTAAAGACCACGTTGTTAAAAAGGGACGTTAAACTGTTACAAAAAAAAAATAAAAAAAAATCCAAGTACCGAATCGTTACTCACAAATTCATTTCGTTACTCAGTATGTTTCGTTACTCGCATTTGTCGTATAGATACGAACACGTTCCAGCTCCCGCAGATAACTAATTTTGCCAACGTAAAGACTAATTTTGTACTTTTTATTTTGTTTAACAGTGCATAATGTGTGAATAGAAAATTTGTATGGATAATTTGAAATAGTTACTGTTTTTTCATTAATAGTTCATTAGTGAGTGAGGTTTATTGATTTCAAACATTTGTGGAATTTGTTTATTTGAAGAATTGATAACTTTTTTTATTTTATAGTGTAATTTACAATATAAAAGAGTTGTTTAAAAGATTTTGATATACAGTACATCTCTGCACTTGTTATGCTCCAATAATAATTAATAAAATTGCGATGGAGCGTACGCTCCAGTGGCCATTTCCCTACACAATCATCTTCGCTCCTTTCCTGCATCCACACACATTTGCCCTCTACAAATTTTAACTTTAAATTCTTTCAACGTTTTTGGTAAATTATTCATAATTTCTCTTGGTAACTTATTCCAATCCCTGAAACCCTTACCTAAAAAGAGAATCTTCTTAAATCCTTGTGCCTGAAATCGAGTACAAGATTGTAGTCACGGTCATCTTTTCCCTTCCAAGCATTAGTTTTTTAATTCTTACATCAATATCTTTCCATGCCTCACCATCAATATACGCCTTGTACACTCCCATGACCCTCTTCACTCTCCTCCTGTTTTACAATGATTTTTTTTTTTTTTTTGTAACTACTTTACGTCTCTTTTTAACATCGAGGTCTTTAGAGACGGGAAAGGATGGGGGGCAAGGATGGGGGCAAGGAATGGGAAGGAATTCGGTCATGGCCTTTTGAAGGAAGCATCCCGGCATTTGCCTGGAGTGATTTGGGGAAACCATGGAAAACCCAAATCTGGATGCCCGGACGGGGATTCGAACCGCCGTCCTCCCGAATGCGAGGCGAGAACGCTAACCGTTACATCGCCCCTCTCGGTACAATGAATTCCATTCCATCTCGTTTATAATATCTGTTACTGATTGCGTTCTGCGATAATTTCCAGAAACAAATCTAGCAACCCTTTTTTGCAATTACAGAATTCCATAAACAAAGAACAAGTTACAATGGCTTTATTCCTTTTGCTTGGTGTTAGTTACTGTATTATTATCTAAGGATCGATGTGATCAATCATCAATGCGATTCTGGCTTTGATTTTGAATGTTTGTTGTAACCGCGACGCAACAACAATCTAATCGCATGTTTCTCCTGAACCTTTGTTGATAATTTATAAATGAAACAATTAACGCGGGAGTCAATAGTATGTTGCCTGCAGGCCCGATTTGATTGTTTGTCCACATTTATTTTAACAAACCTATCACAAAAAGATGAAGAATTTACAAAAATAAATGAAAACCGTAAAGGAAGACAGTGGTGAAACCTCCTATTTAAAAACGAAATACTTTGGTGAGATTATAATATTTGTTAAATACATGTCCCATTATCATATCAGGCTTCTATGCAGGGTTTTGAGCAGGCTACTTTAAAAAATAAGTTATTGTCACTAGATATGTCACTGTCAGGTGGAAGGTCAGGTCTTTTTCTTGTATGCAAACAGGTTTTTTTTTTTTTTTTTTTTTTTTTTTTTTTTTGAAATTAGGTTATTCTTTCGAATATAATATTCATTACAATAAATCAAGTGTACATTCAGAGGTTTTCCGTAAGATTCAAGTGCTAATTACTTTAAGTTTTATCCAAATGTACAAGTTACCTAAACTTATTTTATTAAATAAACAATTTACTTAAACTTTACCAAGTACGAAGTCGTCCCGTATGCTATGCGATGCAATGCTTCATGCTAGTGTTCGATTGTACCGAAAGTAACGAATAACGAAACGATACGATAGTAACGAAGTTAACCCGTACGCGGCGCGACTCGATACAATGCATCATGCTATTGTTCGATTGTACCGAAAGTAACGAGAACGATTCGAAAGTAACGGGTATTGATTGGTTTAGTAACGAATACATACGGGTACAGAATTACTCGTTACTTTTACAGCTCTATTAATAACACGCAATTTTAGAATAAAAGTTATCTGTTATTTGCCTTATGTGTTAGTACCGTACATTAGAGCAGTCTGGTAGCCCAGCGAATAAATTGGGCGTCCTGTTAGCAAACTAAGAATTTTTACTTCTTCCTCTCTGTTAACATGAGGTTGCTTGAATTCTCAGTGGTTCTGATTCAACTTTAATTTGCAGGGCGAGGAGGAAAGGAACTGGTGTTATTAAATCTTACATACTGTATTAGTATTCTTGTTTCCACAGGATCATCAACCAGTCTTAGGTGTCAACCAAGTTCATATTATACAGTCGTTTGTTGTTTAAGTATCATATGTCTTCAAAATATGTCTAATGAATAAAACATATTAAATTTCTGAGAGGTTTTCATCCAGCAATAATCGATCTGAAACACAAAATAAGATAAATAATTCAATGCTTAAACCCAACAATAGGATTACTAAGGAGACATTCTCATTTATCAAAAGGAAGCAATAAGACTTAGATTCTGCTGGGATTTCTGATACTGATGTTTTAAATCGCTTCAAATTTTGTAATATATTTATCTCCTGGTCCCCACCACCACAAGATACTAAATCGCGGTAAACAATCTCACAGGAAAGAAAGGAAAATAATTAACTGGGCTCAAGTGGTATTGGAAACAAAAGTGAACATCCAAAAAGGACTATTTATAAGTGCTCCATAGTGGGCTTGAATCAACTATGATTAAATCCACCAAACACGAACGTTATGTTCTAAAATACGCTTATAAATAATATTTGTGCTGTTACGAAGTAATAAAAGTAACGCCTGAGTGTTAGTAATGCCCACTTGTTAATATGGTGCAATGCGTAGCAAAGAGAGCCAACAGTGAACGCGTGTGAGGATAAGGTTGCATCAGTTACAGGGCTGCGCGGCGCGTGGGTGATGAAATACGGGTGTAAGCTTCTAGAAGGACGCGTAGGGCAGCGGAGCGCGTCACGCGCTGCTATAAAAAAGAGCCCGCCTCAGTGGGAGGGGGCATTCTCCGGACTACTTCTCAGAGGTCTTCGGTCTTCGAGAGTCAGCGAGTGAGCCAGCAAGCAAACAGCGCAGCGGAGAAGACAACGTGTATTCTGCTACTGTAGTCGCCGTTGTTACTGTTAGGATCTTCAAGTTTTATGGATCTTTGGTAGCGAGAACTGCTACTAGTTGGTTCAGTACTCCTGGGAATAGGTACCTCTCGTAATTTCTGAGTATTCTCAGTGAGAGTTTGTCGGCTTCGTGAGTCACAAGTGTGTTCATCATAACCTCTTGTGTTCTTAAATTTATTTCTCCTGAAATCTTCCTATCCCGAGTTCCCGAATTGTAAAAATCGATACCAACTAGTTTCAGTTTTGGAGTCTTTTCAGCTCAGCTCTCTGTTGCACGACAGGACGCAACAGAGACCCCTCATTTCTTGGTGTCAGGTGTGGGGTTAGGCCTGGGAAAGCTACGAGTGTTTGGCCGGAAAAGCCACAAAACCAGTAAGACGACTGACAGAGTTTTAGCCAACCTTGGCTCAAAGGTCAGTACGTTCAGCGATTACAGGCCGCAATTCGAGGAATAGGAGTAGGGTTTTCAAAGATTCTCAGCCCGAAGTCAGGAAAAGACTGACGGCTTTGAGCACGAAGCTGACTAGTAAGATTGCACAACGAGGCGTCATCAGAAGAGGAACTATTGGTCGTCTGCGAAGAACAGCCGGGGCGCGACACGCGACACTACGCGGGACGCCGATCGATAGCAACGCCGCCGAGTAACAGCTGAGCAGCCGTCGCAGCAGCGGATCAATACCGGCCGGAAGCAACAGATAGCTGTCGTCACAGAGCAGCTGAGGGCCGCAGCCGGCAGCCGATCGATACCAGCACAGCAGAACTTCGTAGTCGAGCGGACAACGCGCGTCAACACGCTAACGACGTCACGTCGGGAGCAACGCCACATCTCATCGCTACACAGCACGTTGATTTCAGCAGGTGAGAAAACAAAATTGTAAGCATGCCTAACGAAGCAGTGTCAGGCAGTCAGGGCGCGCAGTCGTCAACCCACAGGCAGTACATTAGTTTGAATGAAGTGATAAAATTGATCCCAGATTCTTTTGACGAAGAAAAGACGAGATTAAATGAGTGGTTGGATAATGTAGATTCAACATTCGAATTAATTGTGCCGGAACAAAAAGAAATTTTATTAAAGTTTGTGAAGGCTAAAATTGTAGGGGCACCTAGGAGTAAACTTCTTGTCAGAGATCTGACTACCACCTGGCCGGCAGTTCGTGCAATCTTGTTAGAAAATTATGGCAGTAAGAGGACTCTTGATTTTTATGCATGTAAAATGTTTGCTAGTAGGCAAGAGTCGTGGGAGAGTATTGCGCAATGGGGTTCGCGTATAGATGCTCTCCAACATCAGTTCAGAGAAGCAATAAAAAATGTAATGACGGAAGAGGAGCTGATGGGAAGCATAGCTCTAGTTTTAAAGCTAGGAAGGGCCGTATTTATTCAAGGGTTGTATGATGACCGGATAAAAACTATTGTGCGAGCTAGGGGAGAAACTATAACCCTTTCTGAAGCTGTAGAGATCGCAGCCACAGAGGAAAGTGCGATAGCTTCAGCGAAAGAAAAACCGGTTTCGCGGTACTCCTTTAGGAATCCAAAGGTAGAAGGGAAAACCCCCCCATTTTGTTTCAATTGCAAAAAGTCTGGGCATACAGCCAAGGATTGTCGGGCGCAAAGGCGTGTAAGAATAATTAATAAAGAGGATGAGCTGGACAAAAAGGCGATAAATGCAGTGCTTGCTAAGTTAGACAAGATGGAGAAAGAAAACGCCTTCAGAATGATGGAAACGCGGCGGGAAACGAGAAGTAGCGCTAGGCAAGTGGCCCAAACAGCACCCTTTAAGAAAAAGGTACCGTATGCAAGTGAAATTAAGTGCTATAAGTGCAACAGAAAAGGGCATTATGCGCGGGATTGCCGAGAAAATGCATGGTCGGGAAAGGAAAAAGATCGAAAATCGGTAAACTGTTAGGTGGCGTAATGGAGCGGTCACATTGCGCCATATCACACAAAGTGTATCAAGTAGACTGCACAGATAAAAATGAATATGTGACTACGCAATGCGAAAAAGCAAGGCGTAATCCGATGAGATTCCTGGCCGACAGTGGGGCACAGATAAGCCTGGTAAAAAGAGATTGTATAAACTGGGCAGTAAAAAGTAATGATAGAGAAAAAATTAGAATTAAGGGGATAAGCAATAATATAGTACAAACTGAAGCTTCGGTAGTCCTGGAATTGAAAGCCGCGGAGGGTTTGATATTGAAACAGAAGTTTCATATAATTGGGGCAAACATAGATTTGCCTTTCGAGGGTTTGTTAGGAAGAGATTTTCTAACGAAAAATAAGGCCGTAATAGATTACGGAAAAAGAGTTATGAATATTCGCGGGAGGCGAATTAGATTGTATACCGCGCAAGAAGGGCTGTGTATGACGCAACGTGGGACGCGTTGTGTTAAGAAAGTAGGTATTGCAGGGATTGCGACATCGGATGAAAGACGCACGCTCACTAACGAAACTGTGAGGCGTGGCGTTAGGCAAGGTGTTGCAGGGATTGCGACATCGGATGAAAGACAGCACGCTCACTAACGGAAACTGTGAGGCGTGGCGTTAGGCAAGGTGTTGCAGGGATTGCGACATCGGATGAAAGTCGCACGCTCACTAACGGAAACTGTGAGGCGCGGCGTTAGGCAAGGTGTTGCAGGGATTGCGACATCGGATGAAAGTCGCTCGTTCACTAACGGACTTGTGAAACGAAGCGGTAAGAAGGGTGTCGTAGGAATTGCGACATCAGGTGAAGTATGCCCGCTTGCTAACGGACCTGTGAGACGGGATGGGAAGAAGCGTATCGCAGAGAATGCGATGCGTGGTATGTGTCCGCCCGCTAACGGACCTGCGGGATGGAACGGAAATTTCCCGAGGACAGTAGGCGCTGCCTCGAGAAATGTCGTAGGGATTACGACGCGAAATGGTGTTTGTCCGTCCACTAAAGGAATTGTGAGACGTGACGGAAGGATTCCAAGGGCACTGGGTGACTCGAAGACGGTAGGCCCCGTGAAAAGGCGAGATTTTCCGTCCACTAAAGGAATTGTGAGGCGTGACGGAAGGATTCCGAGGGCACTGGGTGACTCGAAGACGGTAGGCCCCGTGAAAAGGCGAGATTGTCCGTCCACTAACGGAATTGTGCGACGAGACGGTAAGGTATCCGAGAGCAGCCGAGTCTGCCTCGAAGACGGTAAGCCCCGTAGAAAGGCGGTATGTTGAATCGAAAGCGAGACGCATCGATTCGTTGGCAACGGGAGTTGCGCAATTAACGGCAAGCAAACCAAATATGGTTGCGAGAGGCCGTGGGAAGCCCACTTACGCAGAAGTGGTGCAACGTGGTGGTAACCGTAGTGGAGGAGCCAGGGGTGCTCAACACTATGAGGTAACAGTAGGCCCGCGCGAAGAAAAGATTGTAAAGGTAAGGATTACCTTAAGGAATGCATCAGAGGCGATCATTCCGAAGCAAGAGTTACAGCCAGGAATATATGTGCCCGAAGCGCTAGTATCAGTAAGAAATGGAATGTGTATTACAAGTATGCTTAATACTACAGAAAAGAAAGTTAAAATAAAGAATCCCCTTATAACAGCTGAAGAAGTGCCTGAATTTGAAAAAGCATATGTAAGACGGATTAGAAAAGAGCGACCAGAGGTAAAGTCGCGGTTAAGTAAATTGAAAGAAAATCTCCGCGTAGAACATTTAAACAATGAGGAAAAAGAGGCTTTATTAGCTATATGCGCAGCGTATAACGATGTATTTCATTTACCAGGAGATCACTTGGGTTATACTGAGGCTGTCAAGCATGAAATCAAGCTTCTTCCTGAGGCGGAAGGAAAAATAGTTCGGTTGAGGCCCTACCGGATACCCGAGGCGCAGAAGGAAATTTTGCAAGCCGAAATAGAAAAATTATTAGAAGATGATATTGTAATACCAAGTGATAGTGCGTGGAATTCGCCTGTATTAATTATCCCAAAGAAAATGGATGCAAGTGGCAAGCAAAAGTGGCGCGTAGTAATCGATTATAGGCGATTAAATGATCTGACGGTAAATAATGTGTTTCCGTTACCAAGGATCGATGAAATACTAGACGGACTAGGTAAAGCGAAGTATTTCACAACCCTCGACCTAGCTAAGGGGTATTATCAGGTGCTGATAGATGAAAAAGATCAGGAAAAGACGGCTTTTAGCACTCCCTATGGACATTATGAATTCAAAAGAATGCCAATGGGATTAAAGACGGCACCAAATACCTTCCAAAAATTGATGAATTCTGTATTGACAGGACTACAGGGTGAGAAAGTATTCATTATCTAGATGACGTCATAATTTTTGGGCCAACGCTTGAGGAGCATAATGCTAGACTAGAGGATGTCTTTGAAAGATTGCGAAAGTATAATCTCAAACTACAAGTAGATAAGTGTGAGTTTTTGCGCAAGGAGGTTACATTTTTGGGACATGTACTTACGGAGGAGGGGTTGAAACCCGATCAGAAAAAGGTAGAAGCCGTAGAACGTTACCCCCAACCAACTAATACTACCCAGTTGAAGGCATTCTTGGGCTTAAGTGGGTACTATAGGCGATTCATAAGCAATTACAGTAAAATTGCTAAGCCATTGTATGAGCTGTTAAAGAAAGGAGTCGCATATACGTGGGGAACAAAGCAGGAAGAGGCGTTTCAACAATTGAAGGAAAAATTGTTGAATCCTCCCGTACTACAGTATCCTGACTTCACAAAACGATTTATTGTAACCTCAGACGCAAGTCAAGACGCAATTGGCGCCGTGTTAAGTCAAGGCGAAATTGGCAAGGATTTGCCTGTAGCGTACGTGTCTAGAACCTTGAATAAGGCAGGAGAAGAATTACAGTACGATAGAGAGGGAAATGTTGGCCATTTGTTGGGCAGTAAAGCAATTTAGGCCATATCTATTCGGTAGGAAATTTACGGTATGTACCGACCATAAACCGTTAATGTGGGTAAACAGCATATCGGATCCGTCGTCTAGACTAATGAAGTTCCGCTTAAAGCTGGAAGAGTACGATTACGAAATCGTGTACAAGAGCGGAAAGAGAAATCAAGTAGCAGATGCTCTTTCGCGAATAAGAACCGTAGAGGAGGCGGAGGAAAATGATAATGTAGAGACAGCCGAGAGCATATCAGCTAATAAGGAAGAAGAGGTAGGACTTACACAGGAAGAGAAGATGAAGATCCTAAAGCAGTATCACGAATCGCCGATAGGTTGTCATCAGGGCATAGGTAGGACCTACGCGAGAATTAAGAAATATTGTACTTGGGAAGGAATGAAAGCCGACATTGAGCAGTACATTCGTCATTGCGAAAGCTGTCAAAAGAATAAAATTACCCAAAATAAAACGAAGATGCCAATGGAGATAACGAAAACTCCGGAACACGTGTTTGAGCGTTGTGATATTGATATTGTAGGTCCAATGCCGCAAACCGAAAACGGGAATAAATATTTGCTCACATTCCAAGACGCCTTAACGAAGTTCTTAGTAGTGGAGCCTATAGAGCAACAGGATGCCAATACGGTAGCAAGAGTATTGGTCGAGCGAATAATCCTAAGATTTGGAATTCCCACCGTTTTGTTAAGCGACCTTGGAAGTAACTTCATGAGTGATACTATGAAGAGAGTATGCAAATTATTACGAATAGAGAAAAATCATACCACTAGTTATCACCCACAAAGTAATGGGGCTTTGGAACGAAACACACCGTACAATAACGGAAAATGCCTGCGACACTACGTAAACAGAGAACAGACAGACTGGGATAGGTGGGTCCCATACGCGGTATTTGTCTTTAATACGACGCCGCATAGTACCACGGGTTACACGCCGCATGAGTTGTTCTTTGGTAGAGTATGTAACATGCCTGGAGTGTTGCAAAAGAAACCGGAAGAAGTGATATACAATTATGATGATTACGTAATTGAGCTGCGAGAAAGATTACGGGCTATGCATCAGTGTGCGCGAGAAGCGACAGCACAAGCAAAAGAGAAAAGTAAAGAAAACTATGACAGAACGCAAAAACCGGTAGTCTTTAAGCCAGGGGATAAAGTATTATTGCATGATGAGAGTGTACGAAGGGGTCGTTCAAAGAAGTTGGACAGTCAATGGAGAGGCCCTTATACGGTAGTGGAAACTAAGGGACCAAACGTTGTGATAGAATTAAAGAGAAATAAATTTACGAAAAGTACATGCAAATAGGCTAAAAGAATTCTTCTGAATTGCAGGAAAGATGGCAACAGCTTGGATGATAGCAGTGATCGTCTTGATGATAGGTGGTACATCGGCAATGGAACAGCAGGATTTAGAAATAACAAAGTTTCGGTCATCACCAGGTCTGTACTACGATCATAAGGGAACAGTGAGTTTGTATACGGTCACTTGGAAAGTAGTGAGTTATTTTAATTTAGATGACTTAAAACATAAGTTTGAAGCTACGCATGATGCAGCGTTGAAAGCAGTAGACTATTGTCAGCAAAGGACTTAAAGAAATAAACACAAGTGTTGCAGAATGTAAAACTATGAAAGCGGGCGGTAGATTATTATATAAGTAGGATAGAAACCTCTCAACGCCTAATTGGGCAGCTAGCTAAACATGAGCAGAGTAGACGAAAGAGAGGAATCCTAAATTTTGTTGGAGAGAATAAGTAAAGTCTTGTTTGGGACGTTAGATGAAGATGATGCATCATATTTCAAATCAAAAATAAATCTATTAGAGCAGGAACAGAAGGAATTATTGAAGTTGTCAAAAGAACAAGTCACTATTGTAAGGGCAACGTTGACTAGTTTCAATCATACTGTCGATTCAATAGAAGAAATGAACGGGTAATTACATCCGGAATACTTAAACTAAATGAACACATACATCAATATGAAACTAGTACAGATAAGAGAATAAATAGACTCGGTATATGGGTAACGTTGAATGAACAGTTAATACAGTTGACAACAATCTTCAGTGAATTAGAGAAGGAATATGATGTAATTATTACTGCCATAGTAAATGCACAAAAAGGCATTCTTCAACCTCATTTAGTTAGTCCAGAACAAGTGGTCAAATATTTAGAGTTAATAAAAGATGAAATTAAAGACAAAAGATTGCCAATAAAACTGACTGAAGCCGGAGGGTATCAGTTACTGAAGGTGGTCGACCTAGATGTCTTTATTTCGGGAAACATTCTAAGTTATGTGCTGAATATCCCACTAGTGGACAGTGAAACTTATAATATTTATAAATTATGGCCTCTACCAGTTGAGGTAAGCCACCAAAAACGATTGTTTACATACATAGCTCCGGAAAAAGAATTTTTGTTAATGGATGACGCCAAAAGGCGATATGTTAAAATAAATGGTGATCAATTGGAGTGTAAAAAGCTGGAGGCTATTCATAGTGTGTGTAAACAAACCTTTGTGCTGCTTTCAACTTATGACCATGAAGTTTGCGAAGCTAGAATGCTTCAACCTATAGTCAAAATCCCCGATGATTGTATTCAAAAATTTATTGTATTGAATGAAAGCGTATGGACACAGATTAGAGGAAATGAATGGTTATTTGTAGCACCAAAGGGAGAAGGGCTCACAGTATTATGTAATGACAGTAAGCCCACAGGATGTAGTAATTAATGGTACAGGGAAACTTAAGTTTCTGAGTAAATGCAAGGGTTACGGTGCACAAGTACTTAATTCAATCCGAACATATCATTAGATCGATGGCACTGATTAATGATATAGTTCCAAACTTAAATATGGAGGTAGATTGCTGTCTAATAGACAAGAAAAAGAAAAATATAACTGAAATTCCTCTCTATTTGCCAATCGAACCAGTGGTCCGTCAGTTAGATGACCTTAAAGCCGCGGGACATAAGTTAGATGAGCTAAGGACGCAATAGCGTACCAGCAAAGGACTGTGTTCAATATGTTTTCATTAGATTCGATACCCATATGGAGTTATTTTGGAGCAGGAATAGTTATGATAATAATAGTATGTTGTATATGCAGATATTGTAAGTGTTGTAAGGATTGTTTTAAATTCTTCCATAAAACAATGGGTGATGACTGCTGCCCCAGAATATGTGTAAAGAATAAAATTGTAAACCGATACCCTGACACTGGTATAGTTGGGTATCATCCTGCTGGAATGAACAGCTGATGAAAGTGAACAAATTACTTTTGGTCCTGTAAGAAATAGGTATGTGACTGAAGCAGAAGGTGCGGTGCTTAGTGAGCGAATACTAACACCGGAGAAGAGTGTTAAGTATGAACCAAGTGCACCAGTAATGTTTTACTATAAAGCGGATAAGCGCTAAGATGAACTGATATGGTCACAGTGATTATGTTTGTAAAAATATAAGATTGTAATGTAAGAAAGATTGTATTCTGTTACATGAAAAGAATTTGTAAAATCATAAAAATGATGTATTGTAAAAATAGGCTACACTTTATAAGAGAGTGTAGTACTAAAGAAAAGTATTAGAAGGAAAAGATATTGTAAGAAATAAGAAGTAGTAAACTGAGAGAAAAATTCTCAAATTAAGAAAATAAGGTAATGTAAAAGAAGATTCTTAAGACTAAGAAAAAAAATGTGTTGTAGAAGAAAATACTTGTTATAAAGAAAATGGTGTAATGTAATTGAAATTCTCTCTTTCAGGATATTATAAGAAAGGAAATAGTGGTAAATAATAAAAGACCAGTTAAAAGATAAGTAATGAAATAAAATGTGAACTATTGTAATTTGTGAAAAGAAAGTAATAAAAAGGAGACTCACACAGCCGACAGGTAGTGTGAGAATTTTGCATTCTCAGGGAGATTGCAAAATTCTCAAATATGGGGGGAAGGTGTTACGAAGTGTTAAAAGTAATGCCTAATGCCCAAGTGTTAAGATGGTGCAATAGGTAGTAAAGGGAAGCCAACAGTGAACGCGTGTGAGGCTAGGGTTGCATCAGACAGGGGAACTGCGTGGCGCGTGGGTAACGAGATACGGGTGTAAGCTTCCAGAAGGACGCGCAGGGCAGCGAAGCGCGTCACGGACAGCTATAAAAAAGAGCCCGCCACAGCGGGAGGGGGACTACTTCTCCAGAGGTCTTCGAGAGTCGGCGAGTGAGCCAGCAAGCAGACAGCGCAGCGGAGATGACAACGTGTATTTAGCTACTGTAGTCGCCGTTGTTACTGTTAGGCTCATCAAGTTTTATGGACCTTTGGCAGAGAGAACTTCTGCTAGTTGGTTCAGTACTCCTGGGAATAGGTACCTCTCGTAATTTCTGAGTATTCTCAGTGAGAGTTTGTCGGCTTCGTGAGTCACAAGTGTGTTCATCATAACCTCTTGTGTTCTTGAATTTATTTCTCCTGAACTCTTCCTATCCGAGTTCCCGAATTGTAAAAATCGATACCCACTAGTTTCAGTTTTGGAGTCTTTTCCAGCTCTCTGTTGCACAACAGGACGCAACAAAGCTCGTAAACAATTTTCAGTTACTGCTTTCACCTACATTGATTTCGGATTACAAATCTAGCCTCACGTAAGGTATTTCATATTACCAGTGTCAACAAGGGAAGATCTGCTGCTTAAAAGTTACTCGCGAACAATAATGCTAGGCTAGTCAACAACTTTCAATTACTACTTTAATTAACATTGATTTTTGCTGACACACCTGCTCCCAGTTATTATCTTCCATCGACCAGACGTACAGAGTGTCACCTGGTTTTGTCCAATCGAGGGCATGTGTTGTTCTGACTGCCATACTATGAGATAAATTTAAAAGTAACACATCCACTTTTCGAGGGAACATTCACGAAAAATCGTAGCTGGCCGCAAGGACGAATATAAATTTAAAAAAAATCATTGAAGGTTTTGTTAAAAGAAACTTGTCGAATTTCAGTCTTAATTCCTGTATGAAAATACAACTGTGCGTAATTTCTGAGTTTTCTGAATATAAATTTTTATTTTGAATACTAATTTCACGTATCAGGTATTAACTTCTAAATTTAACAAATGATGTAACTCTTAGCTTTTTCATCCTCTTTTCATATTCAATTTTCTATGTGAATAGGATCTTTATTCATCACCAGCTGTGACTGCGTCTTCGTTCACGCGGATTTGTGCCGTAAATTCGCAGATAAAGCACCAAAGAAATTTTAGTTTGGAATAAAAAATAGAGAAGCAGTCACATTTTTCCTATTCTCTGTATCTCCTCTCTCCTTCTAAATTATGCATGAAAATGATTTAAACACGTTTCTGCGCATCCTTTGTTTCTATTATCTATTGAAACTGCCACTAATTCGTAGGAGTTTATAGTACTTGATGAGCAACATACCCATTTCAGTATTGTTCTTATACTTCTCTGCAAGCAATATTTGATGCGGTGCAAATGCTTCAATTCTATGTACGTTACTGTTATATAATATCCCTAATTGATTCGAAATGTTGATCTGTTATAGACTTTACGAATTTAACACATAGTCACCTCAGGGCTGAACAATTCCGATTGCGAGAACGCTTGTGCCAAACCACATTACCTGGAGAGATTTTCGTACTATAGAAAACCGAGCGTGGTGTGTAAGCGGTTAACGCTCTGGCCGCTCATTCAGTAGGACGCCGGTTCGAATCCCCGTCCGGGCATCGAGATTTGGGTTTTCCATGGTTTCCCCAAATCACTCCAGGCGAATGGCACGATGCTTCCTTCAAAAGGCCATGACCGAATTACTTCCCGTTCTGTCTCCCCAGTCACATCACACCTATAATGACGTCGAAGAGGCGTAAAGCCATAAGAAAAAAAAGACTATAGAATAATTATAATAGTAGATTACTTTAATTTCCACCGTGTCCATGTCTCACTGAATCATCACGTAAACTTTTCGCTAACGTGATTTAAGTTAGTACTACATACATTTTCGTTGAAATGGTTGGTTTTAGCTTGAACCGTGCACACACATATAAAAAATTGAAAATTTAAAGTTTTGGCGTGGACGAAATATTGTATCATCTATCTATATATAAAGATGAATGTATGTATGTATGTTTGTTTGTTTGTTTGTTTATTTGTTGATTTGTTTGATCTTCATACAAATCCACAGTTTTCATCCGATCTCGATGAAACTTTGCACACTTATCCTTTCAAACAAGGAGGAAAATATTGTCTACATTTGGTCGAAAAATTATCTGTATAAATAATACATGTTGTCTCATAATTTCGAAATACTACTGAATGGCGATAGATGTGAACGTCTGTATACTGCTTTTCCATGTATCGGTCAGACAGCTCAGTGGTTAAAGCTCTTGCTTACTTATGTTTGGGTCGTGGTCTCCGGTTCAAATCTCCGTGGAGGCTAAGATTTTTTAAAATTGTTTTGATCGTAAGAGTCACGCCTGGGTCATAGGTTATTCGGATTGAATGTTAAACTGTAGATATCACAAAGTTAGGGGGTGCAATGCGAGGCAAATCATCGGTAGTCTTGCAATGCTGTAAGTGTACACATTTTTACGTTATAATTATCCCTCAGGGGTTGTTCGCAGTCAGTGTGTGTGTGTGTGTGTGTGTGTGTGTGTGTGTGTGTGTGTGTGTGTGTGTGTGTGTGTGTGTGAACTGCAGTAGTAATACCATCAATACCGAAGAAAGTCTCTGTCTTTATGTTACGTTTTGACGATTAAAGGCTATATCGATATTGATGGAATTTGAAAAGAAAATCTGTATGAAGGGCACAGGACATTTATTTCAGTACGATTAACAGTTGTAGTCACGAAATTTTGAGACCTTATCTAATGGTGACAGAAATATGTTGGAAATTTGATTCTCTTCAAGAGACTGGTTCGGCGGTAGAATGATATAGTGATAGCTTTCCTGTCATATTATGCCGACTCGGTGTTGTTTGGGACCAATCCTTCGTTACCAACAACTTTCTATATTCAATTCTGGCAAAAAAATTCCTAATTCACGCGTACGAAGTCGCGGGTACGTGCTAGTATGAGTTAAAACACATGCCACATATCAATTGATGACAGAAGCGGTCACTACGAAATTTCGGTAAAATGCGTCCATTAGTTTTTGCGTCATGCGTGAAGGAAGAGACAAAAAATTTAATAGGAAACTATGTTAGAAATCTTGGTAAATAGTATTGTATACGTTACTCATTGATTGTCATGTGAATGTTAGTTTCTGCATGAAGCGTGGACAGAAAATAAATCAGAATTTACGGTTTAGAATATTTAGCATTATAATTTACCGATATAAAAGGTATCTTATAGCCTGACTCATGACATAAGATATCATATCCGCAGTTCCGCTAATACCTATCCATCAGTTTTTACGCGATGCGTTAAAAGTCATTATTACCATTCAAATGTCCTTATGGCGGTAGTACAGTTGAAGAATCGTATAAATGTGCAGTGCAAAGTCATTGTTTTCGTTTGCACTCTCGTGAGTCGCGTGAAAGGTTTTTTTTACTGTGATTATAGCACGTAACGTAAATTAACAGACTTTGAATGCGTAATGGTAGTTGGTGCTAGACTCATTGGTAATTGAATTTCGTAAATTCTTCATGAATTCAACATTTCCCGATTAATAGTGTCTAAAGCAGGCCGAGATAATGTAATTTCCGGCATTACCTCCCACCATGGACAACGCAGTTGCCGACGACGTCTACTTAATGACCAAAAACAACGACACTTGCATCCAGGTGACAATATAGACAGACAGGAAACACTGAGTCGAAGAACAACATCACTCAATGTGGGACGTACAACAGACAAGATCGTGCAGAGAATGCAACTAAGGACTGCAATCCCGCATTTGCGGATTGCGGGAATGGTCAATCCCACGGGATCCGGCACAGTTTTTAAAGCGTTATGAAATTAAATAATAAACGTCTATTTATTGAAACAATATTTATAAATATAAATCTACACTTAACGATATTGAAATTAATAAAATAACGTTATTTTTAAAATTTCTAGGCTACCTTTTACACTTTAATTTTAAATTTAAGTCTGGTTATTAAGTATATAATCAAAAATGGCATATATTCAGATCAAATGACATGCCTTACAATAAACCACGTCAGTTATAAAAAACAATCTATTTATCAACTACTATGACTTTGTTTGGAATGAATTGCGTATATAGTCAGCGGCCGAGAATAGCATGTCTGCCTCCTCGCTCTTTGGTTTGATTGAGGTGATCATAAATAAAATTTTGTAAAATCTTAACAACTTTCCGCTCTTCTTTAAGATCATTATGTCTGGGAACCACTTAAGTGGGTGGATGATCCTGTGTTACGGTCACGCTTTGTGCTTCGATTGTACCGTCCAGCTCTTCGTCGTCTACGTCCGAGTCAGTCATAGTTGTTTCTGTGCTTTCGACTTCTCTTTCAGAAAAGATTTTTTTTGTATCGTATGCCAACGGGCAATTGTATACTCTGTGAAAAAGCGCAATTACAGCTACCAAGGCAGAAGTTCACCAACTTTTACCATAACAATACTTATTTCCGTCAGATCTTAAGCCAATAACACGAGTTTAGAGATCGAGACCAAATTTTTTCAGCCGTTCTTTGACTAATCTGCACGAACCGAGTATTCTAATCAGACCAAGATTAAAATGTGTTTCTTTGCCTTGAATATAAACGTTCAAATATTTGTGATTTCTTGGTACGTCCATTCATTAAAACTCAACGAAAATCTTTGTCATTGTTTATTCAGATATTCAAACTGAACAATCATATCAACTGTTACGGTATTTTAAAAATTTGTGGCTATGGATATTAAAATTACAGCCCTTATGAAAGCATCACAGAATTGTTACATAGATTGGGCTGGGATAGTTTGGAAGACAGACGATGTAGCTTGCGTTCAAATTTATTGGAGAATATGCGAAAAAAATTAAATTTCGAGTGCAATGAAATACT
>JARYHS010010664.1:0-21408 GCA_031002005.1 Vandiemenella viatica | reverse complement strand
TAAACAACTTGTGTATTTTGCTTCAGGATTATTACTGATTACTCTCATTTAGGTAAGTTTATGGTTTATATCTTACTTGAAACTTCTTATTTATGGTTGCTATGTGCTGTTTATTTATTTTTTTGATCTTAAAGTGTTGTTATTTCAATTTTAACTATGGTATCGTGTACTGATGTTAACCTCAATCTTTGTCGGATTTTAACGGAATCTCTAAAATAGAACGAAAGGTAGCTTACAACATGTATACTGCAAAACAAACAGAAAAATACTATCTACATTTGGTTTCGAGAGTCCAAACCCCACTCCTTCCTTTCCATCCTTTAATTTACTGTTTCTATCCGATTCTGAAGGAAATTTGCACACGTATACTTTAAAACATACAGAACAATTATGTTTAAATTAGGTTGCAGAAGCCCAACCCCTCTTTCCTTCTACCCCCACCCCTCCTAATTTCCAATGTTCTTTGTAGATACTCACAGTTTTATCGATTTCCATAGAACACTGCACATGTATACTTAAAAAAAAAGAGAAACATAGTGCCACATTCTGTTTACAAAACCCTACCACTCACTCCCTTACCCCATTTAAGTTTTGCAAATGTTCTTTACACAAAGCTACAGTTTTTATCTGGTTTTGATGGAAATTTGCACGTGTATACTTTAAAACAAAGATAAAAACACTGGCCACACTAGCTTTACAAAACCCAAACTACTCTTCATCTCCACACACCTTAATTGTTTTTTATACATACCTACAGTTTTAATCTGATATGAATAGAAATTTACATACGTATACTTTAAATCAATCAGAAAAGGCAGTCTACATTTGGTATACAAAAACCCAATCCCTCTTCCCCTTTACACTCACCCCTTTTAATTTACAATTTTCTTTACAAAAATCCACAGTTTTAAATCCCGTCAAAATCAATTAAGCTACTTTTAAGTCATGGCATAATATTTATAAAATAAATGTGTCATAATGTCTCAATATGTACTTTAGATTTCAACTTGGATCCCAAGCTTTCACGTTGTGAAAACCAATTAAAAAATCTATATTTTCAGATATATTCTAGGGACAGATTTCTGTATATGGTATCTATTAACGCCCAGATTTTTCATGTTTCGGTTATCGACCAGCAGCTTGAACAGATGTTATGATAAGATCGAAACATAGCCTGGACCAAAATGTAAACTGACATTCCTTAACACAATACCCATTTCACCCCGTTCTGGAATTTGTTGTGGTATATAAAGAGAGAATTCTTCTTTGAAAGCAAGCACTTTAATCTTTGAGCTACCAGGAAGTTCGCAAAATGGGAACTGCTGTGGCATATTCAAAATACAAAACAAACTGTAATAACACTAAAAATTTAAAAATAAAATAATTGTTTAAAATAAAATAAAAAAACTGCCTTCAAAAAAAAAAAAAAAAAAAAAAAAAAAAAAAAAAAAAAAATTATTTAAAATAATTTTATACCTTGCTTAGGAAAAAGAAAATCTAAATGGACAAAATTTTACATTAATGTCTTTGAAATTTTACTTTAATTAGTAATTTTTGGAGTTGGTGCCAGCGAAAGGAAGAAGAACAAAAAGATAAAAACAATAATACATAAAAAATCATGTTACTGCTTACCTACAATTAATGCTAGAAACATGTTTCAACAATATTGAAACATACAGATGATACGCCGATGTTATACTAACTGTAAATCGTTTACTGCAAAATGCAACCTACCAACTGACACTGTAGCGCCAGCGATATGCCTGGATGACCAATAAGGCCGAGCCACAGATTAAAATACTGATAATTTGTTTGCCAAAGCTGTCTCCCACAATAACACTATTTGCCTCACGACATGCTGTAAAATATTGGGAATTTTTGTTCGTACTCCCTCTTTCGCCTCCAACACCAAAAGAAGTTCAGTAATTCGATCTTCGCGATGTGACAGCTGGCACCGACTCCAAAAATAACTAATTAAAGTAAAAATTTCAATGACAGTACTGTAAAATTTTGTCCATTTAGATTTTATTTTTCCTAAGCAAGGTATAAAGTTATTTTAAAATTTTTAGTGCTTTTTTTAAGGCCGTTTTTATGTTTTTTTAAACAATATTTTTATGTCATATAACCTCAATTTCTCGCATATCAAAATTTGTTTAAAGAGTCATAAGCATAAAATGAACCAACAGCAAAACATTTTAAAAGTAGTTTTCAATCATTTGTAGAGATAGCAAACATGCTAAGAAGCAGAATTTAATCAAAATGAGAAGTCAACGTGAACCATACATAGATAAAAATCCTATTTTTTTTTAGTAAATTCAGTTCCATTCATTTACAGATTTATGAAATTAAATTACAAACACAACAAAATAGGGCACTTCAGGTCTCGAAAATTGAGAAAAAGTGTTAGAACTAATTTTACAACTTATAAACATGCAGTCAGAATTACACAGAATCAGTCTTTTTTTTGTATATAACATTTAATTTTCAAGCTAAAGTAATAATTCATACCTAATTAAACTCAGAATAAAAAGTTAAACATTATAAGATAGAATTAGTAGAGAAATGGGAAGGATGTTTTTTTTAGAAGAAAAAAAAATGATTTTGAGCATCTCTAGAATACAGGAATTTTGCACTAATACGTACAGGAGAGCTTAAGAAGTACATTCAAATTAAAGAGGGATTTTTTTCTAAGCATGCAGAGCTATTTTATTTGTTGATTATAATAATATTTAATCATGAAAAGTAAAATTTAAGATTTAAAAAAAGATGGCAGCACTGACGTCATTCAGAACAGCAAAACAAGCTTTCAGGAAAAAATCGATAATGTTTGAAATATTGCAACTCATAAAGAAAGTACATGAAAGAGATAGGAAATTAAATTTGTGAAACTTTGTCTAAGTTTCAGCTTAACAGGATGAATAATGTAGTAGACATTAAATATACAAGTTCAGAGACTAATTCACAATAGTAGAAAAAATAGAATGAAATACTATTAGAATCTAGTTGTACTATATGTCAACAGTTGAGGAATTTTTTGTAGATCATTTTGACAATAGAATCAGCTCACAGACTTAAGAACTTTAGGAATAAGTATGAATTTAAGGCTTTTACAGCTTTAGGATTTTTTTTCTTAGAAACCATGACACTTAGAAGAAAAGTTGTCATAACATGAAATGACATTTAAATGACACTCTAACACATATAAAATTTTCAAGAAGATCAAAAATAAAATAAGATTTGGCTAGGTCTGATCAGTCTGATATTGTACAAGAACTTGAGAAGTATATTTAAGACCAAGCGGTGGCCATGATTTTGGCCAGTTACCTTGCAGGGGGCGGATGTGTGTATAGTGATGTAGGGAAGATTTCTTAGCAGTTGCACACTAGTGTCACCAGTCAATCTGAGACTTTCGTCGTGATGAACTTACGAGTTTTTTATCGTCCGGGGGTTTGATGGAGGCTGCTTACTGTGGGAGAATAGCTTAACCTGCTATTATTTGTTAAATTTGGATTGAAGTCTGGTGCCTTTTTAAATTTAATGGTACATTTTTATGTAACAGAACTTTGGTAGAAGTTTCAAATCATCAAGAAGTCTACAGTGTCTTATTTAATGAACATACCTTTATCTGTTGGGGTATAACAATAAAGTGGTGGTTGTAAGAAATTTTCAGTAAGGTACCAAGGCAAGGTTAATGATCATGGTATCTTACTGTTCAAGAACCCTACCGGCACCCGTTCATTCATTCGACAATGTGGTGAGCCTTGGTGATCAAATGTACACCACATATCCACCTCTTATTAGAATTAAGGATTGTACTGAAATATTGTTAAGTGATTTTATGCTTATGTGTTTATTGCGTTCCTTTTATCAGCTACTTCTTTCCATTTTTCTCACTGTGCATTTGTAATTATTATTCCATTGATCACATATTTTTGTGTTGTGTTTGATGGTTTATTTGAATCATGCAGTATGCTAAGTTAATAATTATTTTTATACCATCTTATTAGTGTGATTGTGAAATTTGGAAATTTTGACTAGGCTATAAAGAAGAGTAGTATTTTTTTTTAATGCTGTTGCAACTTAAGACGATGCAGAAGGTATTGAGTTTGATGTCAATAGAGTTATTTAAGGGACATAATTATCATTAACAGCTGGATGATTTGTATTTAGGGAAATATCTTTAGAGAACTTGTATAGCCATGCTTGCTGGGGATTCAAACATTACTACGAAACTTGATCGTGTTGGTACCTTTAAAAGATGCTTGCATGGGTTTATTATTCGGCTGGCAAATGGCCATATTTAAGATTTTTAAGCCTCTCGGCTATACCTGTGGTGCGAACCCTTCAGGATATGTAGGCCCCTAGACTTTAACAGTGGTGTGCGCCCTTATATGTAGGACCTATATATAAAGCAATATGGATTACTATCGATTACTTATTATTAAATTAATAAGCTTTTTAATGCAGAATATTGGATAATTGAGGATAACTTACCGAAGAATCGAAAGTTCGAAACTTGCATTCCACGTCGTTTCCGAGACTGAAGTGAAAGAGTTTAACAAGTGATGCTTGCTCATTCAATTTTTGACTGATGATCGGTAGGTAAGGTGCTGATTATTGTAGTTGTTTTGTTGCAGCCAGACACCCTCACCAAAAGCCTATGGAATTACAAACTCAAAACTTTTAATAACAATATGAAAGAGTAGGCCTACATATTCTATAAAACAAGCAATAAAAGGTTATTAAGATCGTGGAAGAATGCAATAGAGAAAGTTTAAAATCACAATATTGATTATTCACACATGCAAGTCAACAAAAGACAGCGACTAAAGTGCTTTTAGACAGTGCTACTTTAATCTGCCTTTCTACTCAACACCAAGTGATTGAGATTCCTGAATGCTGAAATAAAGTTTTAAAAGAAATAAAAAGTTACTTAAAACAACAAATTAAATAAAAACTAATTAAAAATGGAATTAATGTTGAATTTTAAATGTACCTATTTAAATCATAAATGAAAGTAATTTTTATAAATACTTTCAAACAAAACATTTAAAGTTTGACTTCCCACCATTACTCGCTGTTTACATCGTATACAAAATGAATTTATCTTACCTTGCCTTCCAGACATGAAGGCAATGAAATTTTAGTTCATATTGCAGGTATACGACAGTGACTTCTATCTACATTAATAAGCCCCGACCAAGTATACTGCAACCTTATGTTACAAGGGTTGTAAGTCCTCATCGTTGAGCCACAAAGTTGATACTTTTCGGTATAGGTGCACTGAAATGTCATTTTACAGTACACTCTGCAGTGTACTCACGAGTAGGGAATGCCACCTGTTAATTTTGTTTTCTATTTTTAAAATTTTGTTTATAAAATGCTTTGCTCAATCTTGCCTGGGTGCCATGGAAGGAGTCCTTCCAGAATTTACTCATGCAATCAACATTTAGAAATATCATTATTTGCTTTTGAATTATAATGAAATTTTATATCACTTTTGAGATAATGACACATTTAATGACATCAAAACACAAGGAAAGGTGATTTGGATTATTTAACGCAAATAACAGGAAAATCGACATCTACATGACACATAAAAATGATGAAATGAGCAATAATATGGCAGTTCATATACAAATTCAACTAGCTCAAATGAGAGCACAAGTCTTTATGGGTTCTTGCTTATTGGTTCAATTCACCACAGTCTGGGTGAGTTTGTTCTTCCAGATAAAAGTTGTATATAATTACTAGATGATTGATTGACATCTACTGTGGGAAGTCGGCAGTTGTCGTATTTCATGAATAATACATTTACTTGATTATTCATTATTAAATATGCCGTGTAGTATTTATATTGTGATTCTGTTTATATTATTTCGGAAGATAAGTATTATGCAGCTTAATCCAATAATTAATCTTTTTTACACAATTAAAATCACTCTTTTATTTTAAATTAAATAGTTCATTAAATACACTATCGGACTTCGTCCTAATGAGCTCTCCTTAGCTGCTGCTGCTCTAATCAATCTCTTAGTCTCTCTCTGTGTATACCCCGTTGTTATGGAAACTCCTTAAGAGTACTAACTGGCCCGTGGCATGGAACGTCTACCTCAAAGATGTTATTGTAGTATCGGTAATGCTACAGCCCCCCCAAGTTTACCATACCATTTGACATCCATTCCATTATAAATGGTTATGGTAAACTTTTTGTAAATGTTACCTTTTAGGTAAGGAGAGCTTATATTCTACATTTGGCTAATAACACATTTTTACATATCACGAGGACTGATGTCTTGAGGTAACTTTCTCTGGTGGTTTTCCATAAGCCGCTACTGGTTGGAACGGCATATAGTCTGTAACACACATTTCGACACAGAGTTACTGTCCTTATCACTTAAAAACCAAAATTACAGTAAGTATATTATACTCCAGTATTATTACTCAATATTATCATCTTTAGCCATGTCGTATTTCTTAAAATAATACAGTTACTTGATTATTCATTATTATCATCTTTAGCTGTCAAGGCCTCCGCCTGTTTACCAAGCATACCATTCAAAATTTCTATTAACTACCCTTGGTACATTATATTCTTCATAATACCGATCCTTTTGAACCATTTAACTGTTGTATAACCGGCACCATTATTTAAATCACATATTTGGTCCCTGGACCAGTAAAATCCACCCTCACTAATACGACTGGGACACCATTGTTTCTTGCTAATCTAGCATCACCATCACAACTTCATTTTTATTTTATTTCTTCAATACATTACTTTATTTTCTCCCCATAAGTAATGACTTTTCTCCACTCTACTTCATCTTGAATATTCACATCTAGGCTAAGAGATGTAACAACAGAGTCATTTGAAGGTTCTACCTGGACCTCAGCTATGCCTGTGTTAACCAAATCCCGAACCTTTCGGTATCATTTAAAGGCAATGCCTTATTTACAGGAACTGAGTCTTGACTGTGTTGTTGTACCCGTACCCTCTCTATATGATATATTACTTTTTAATTCATTACACATTTATTCTATCATAGTAACACCTCGTTTCTTCTCCACTCATTCTGTTCATTCTAATGCTCCGGTATACCTTACAAACTATATATTTAATAAAAGACAGTCTTAATAGACAATAAACTTTTATGTAATGGTATGCTGTGGTAACAGCCGAAGACTGCACATCTGATCAAGATCCTCAATATCGGTAAGTGACAGCTTCCACTTAGTGGTAATAAACTTTTACTATCATTACAGTTGAATTGTGCGCAGCCACAACAATCAGTACTATTTACAAGTGTTTTGTGGCACTGAATAACAATAATATGCTAACTATAACTTAATAATAATAGGAAATTCCAATATGATGGAGTTTATCTTTACACACCTGTGCCTTGCACTAGTGTTAAATCTTTTCATTCATCTTAAACTAAGTGATCATTTTCTGAGTTGTAGATTCAATGTCCTGATTGAATTTGTACACAGGATGAGGCAGTAAGCATAGCTTACCCCTCTACAAAAAAGGAAACCTTTTTTTCTATATTTCCAGTTCACCTTTTCCCAGTTATTCATACAAAACAACTTTCTGTTTACAGTTAATCTTATTTTGCCAGAACAGTAACATGGCAAACCAGCTTCAAAAATATGTAAAGAACTCTGAAAATGTTCAACACCATTATTCTTTAACTGCTTTGATTCATAATGACAAACATAATTCTCCCCAACAATGGAAAAAATGTCACAGTTTACATCCTTCAAAATCATCAAACTATCTAATCCATCTACCTTCACTAAAGTCTCTTCCATCCCTTTTACCTGATCAAAGTCACCTGTTCCTTTGATGTCTCTGATATCAAATATTTTTATAGACTTACAACCCTTTTCTACTGATTCATCTGTCTTCGTGTAAGTTTCCACCTGGTTACTTTCATGCTTAAACTCATCTTTTAAGTGAAACCCTTCTTTAACGATTTGTCTATCCTTTACATGATTTACATCACCATTAATTGTAACATCACTCATCTCATATTTTTCCCTTACAGTATTAGGCCTACTATCCTTACTTTCAATTGTATTATTTAATGATTCAGAATGAATTGCATTTGTACTTTGTTCAAACCCTCTAATTACTAGACTCTCATTGCATATCTTTAGTTCCTCATTTATCCTTGTAAATTGTTTTTCAACCCTTTCCACATACTTATCTAACTTTGCTTGTACATCAGTTCCTGATGTAATTATTCTATCCTCTAAAGACCTATAAGAGCTTCTTATTTCTTCACTTAATTGTGCTTGTATAGCTGTAGTTGTGTAGTAAATTGTGTGGTAAGTTGTGCTTGTATAGCTGTAATTTGTGCTGTTACTTGTGTAGTTACTTGTGCTGTTATTTGTGCTCCCCATTTAAATAGTATTTTCTCTAATGCACCTACAGTGACTGTTTCATCTTTCTTATTTACAGGTCCCGAAGGATCACAAATAACCATTGCACCTGGCATCTGATTAGCCATTCTGTAGAAAGTTAAGCAATACCCAGCGTCCCACAACTAGTATCGATAAAATGACGTGATATAATAAATTATTTGAATAATACAGAAAATTCGAAAAGATAGGTTATGGAGTCTTGAAAACACTTAACTTTACGTATTTCGTAGCTGGTGGTTGAACTTTCACGCGACTCAGCTGTTGTTGTCTTTGCTGGTTCACACTCGGCCGCTAGTAGCGCTGCGTGTTTCCAAATTCCAAGGATTCTGCTCTCTTCTTTCTTGTTGTTGTCCGCTGTATCCTCAAATTCATAAATTCCCGTAGTTTTTTTTTTTTCCTTTTTCTTTTTTTTTTCTTCTTGCAGCACCTAAGTCCACTGCACGATCGCCATGTCGTATTTTTTAAAATACGACAGTTGAACTTGGTTATTTAAAACAAGTCCTGGAACGGCTCGCCATGTCGTATTTCATGAATAATACATTTACTTGATTATTCATTATTAAATATGCCGTGTAGTATTTATATTGTGATTCTGTTTATATTATTTCGGAAGATAAGTATTATGCAGCTTAATCCAATAATTAATCTTTTTTACACAATTAAAATCACTCTTTTATTTTAAATTAAATAGTTCATTAAATACACTATCGGACTTCGTCCTAATGAGCTCTCCTTAGCTGCTGCTGCTCTAATCAATCTCTTAGTCTCTCTCTGTGTATACCATGGAGGAACCTTCCTCCATGGTGTATACCCCGTTGTTATGGAAACTCCTTAAAAGTACTAACTGGCCCGTGGCATGGAACGTCTACCTCAAAGATGTTATTGTAGTATCGGTAATGCTACACAGTGTCCGATCCTCTGGAAGAGTTTCTGTGCTTCACACACACAAAACAAAATTTGCTCATAACACTGTGTTAAGAAAATAAACGAACACCTGTTTTAGCACACATTCGATGGGCAAATGGTTATCCTTTTTGAATGGCGGCTCAGTGGTCCAGCTCCAATTGTCTCATCAAAGCAAGGGTTTTCACATGGAAACAAACAACAAAACTTGTCTCAGCTTATAATCAATTAATAGTGCCTTTATCATTAACTCTTCCATGCATGCACTCATACAGCCGCTCTCTACGAGGGCCTTCCCTGCACTCCCACTCGCCACCTCACTCGCCGTACCTGCTCAGTCAGGTACCATTACCTCTTTCTTTGTTCCTGCATGTGGCCAGGAGGGTAACGTGTCCTTGGGGCTTCCTCCTAGGACCATCCAGTATGCAGGGCAAAATAAAATTGTCCGTGTGGCGTTTAATCATGTTTTAATAATAAATATGAAGCATCCCGAAAGAGGAATGCTTCTTTACCTCCACTGTTCATTGTTACGAAGTTGCAGGAGCACACTTCATAAAATATCCATTTACTATATCACCCGTATTAGCAAGTCATTATGTAATTTCACACTGAACCATGTGCAATGGTAATAGTTTATTATTAAATATGAAGTGTCCCAGACACAGGACCGTGCTTCAAAAGATTGAACTGCTCATATGTAAACATTGTTTTCATTTTTAAAGAGATTTCAGGACCTTTGATGTTAAAACCGTTTCGGAAATAGGTTACTTTCTTTACACTTTTTTGATTACTATTATTATTTTGCATGTGGTGTGAGCCCCTTTGTGGTGCAGGTCCATAGGCTACTGCCGAGGTAGCCTATGCCTAAATGCGGCCCTGCCGCCAAACCATTGTTATTACCATGATGGTGATTTTTTGGTCCAGGTCCTTAGTTTCTATAATAACTGTTTTATGTTTATGTTTCCTATCTTGCAACTAAAAAAAATGCTTTTGTTGGTGAACACGTTTCATCTTTATTTAAAATATCTTAAATAAAGATTAAACACGTTTGTCATCAAAAGCATTTGTTTTAGTTGCAAGACGGGAAACATAACCATAAAACATTGTTATTACCTCCAGTAGTTAAAAGGTTATGGAATGAAACAGTTTTTGCTTAGACAAAGTTTATATTCTTAAATTTTGAGTCGTACAAGTTGAGGTACCAGAAAGATAAGGCATTGATACTATCATCTCCTTGATCTCGTCATTCTAGGTTTTCTTAGTGAAGTGAATGAAACAATATTAATTATGACTAAAAACAATGTTATTTGAATCTTATGTCTTTTACGAAAATGGTTTGGAAAACATTTAAAAAGTGCTTTACTTTTAAGAAAATGGTTATAAAAGTTCTTTACTATCCAGCTATAAGAGCTTGGCCTCCTCCTACATGGTTTCAGCATGATAACAGATGTATAACAATATTATTTTCTGAGTTGAAAAGTTCTTTGCTATTAAGAATATGATTATAAGAGTTATTAGCTATATGAATTATGTTTAACAGGCCTCATTGCAAAATGGTTTTTTCAAGATAATGGATATATAACAAACTTGAGTTTATTTGTTAATACTTGGTAAACATTGATTTATATTAAATCTATTTGTTTCAATTATGCTTGACTTAAAGAGAACATTCTGGTTAGTTTAAATGTGAAATGAAAATAGATGGCAGTCTTACTTCATTGTTTTATTGTGTATTTTTCTTTTTTCTAGTGCATGACTTTGTATAATAGCTGCCTATATTTTTTTTTTTTTTTTTTTGATTAGTTTTGAACAGCTTTGCATAAATTATGCAAATGAAAATTTGCAACAGTTTTTTGTTCGGCATATATTTAAACTGGAACAAGAAGAGTACACACAAGAAGGAATAAACTGGAAGCATTTAGAGTTTGTTGATAACCAAGACATACTTGACTTAATTGGTGCAAAGCCAGTAAATATAATGGCTCTGATTGATGAAGAGTCGAAGTTTCCAAAGGTAAGCTAAACAAAACTGAATGACGGAACAGGATATAACTTTGACATAAAACAACTAAGTTAGTTATACCAGTAAATAATTCTCAGTACATCATATGTGGGAATACAAAACAGAGATTTGTAGTTGTGATTTTTTTTTGACAATGATGTCAGAATGGAATGTTTTTAACAAAATAGCCAGCAGTTTAAATTGACAAATCTATTATGTAACTGTTACATCTAAGACTGTAGATCATACTAAATTATCCAACAATTTAAATAATGGAGCAGCTAAGACACGAAATAAGTACTAAACAAAATAAACAATAATAAATAATGAATTTTTCCAAGTAAAAGGGCACACAGAGAAAGATGTACAAGAAAAACTCTCTCTCTCTCTCTCTCTCTCTCTCTCTCTATATATATATATATATATATATATAAGAAATCCCGAAAATTAATAGTTAATAATATTCTTCAGAACAGTGACAATTCAGCAAATGTAACACTAGTTTTGAAACAAAACAAAGAAAATGGTATTATAATAAGTAAAACATCTGATTTCCTACCACTGGAGGCACAAGGAGTGCAAAACATCCTTAAACATGAATGTTTTGTTGTTTCCTTTTATTTATGTCAGGAAATCAGAGGTTTTACTTTATCTTTCCTTGTTTGTTAATAGTTATTAATAATTATATATTATAATGCCATTTTCTTGTTTTGTTTCACAACTAGTGTTACATTTGCTTAATTGTCACTGTATTGAAGAAGACTATTAACAATTATTTTTTGTGATTTCTTAGAGCATGTTAAGTTGTAATTGAGTTTTCAGTTTAAATTTTGTCTTTCAGGGAACTGATAAAACAATGTTGAACAAGGTACATAAGAATCATGGTAATGACAGGCACTTCCTAAAACCCAAGTCAGAACATTCTGTAGTGTTTGGGCTGAATCATTTTGCTGGTACTGTGTTTTATGATGTTAATGGTAAGTAAAACTAATTGAAATACTACTTTACTGAATACAGTATGGGATTAACAGATACAGCAGAAAGAGATATTAACTGCATAGAACATTGGAACATTGATTGAAGTAGAAAGTATGCTGTGTGTAAGAATCAGTTCTAAAATAAATTAAAACCATTGCAATTCCTTAAAAAAAGAAAAAAAGAATAAAAGGAAATGCTATCTCTATCATTAATTATACCTTATTTAATTTTTGTCTTTTCAACATATCATATTCAGTTAATTTAAATTTTACTTGCTAAGTGGTAAACATTTCAATGTTTTTGACAATGGAGCAGGAAGAACAGCTATTAGGTGATATTTATATGGAAGAGAAAGATAAATTATACCGAACAAGTCAATGTCCATGTTTACTCCCAAAATTTTGACCTCCCTGTTGCTCGCAAAGCCAACACTCATAAAAATTTTTAATTGAATAACTGCTTCACAGTCAAAGTCATCTACATACTTGTTGTTGTTTAAGTTTTAGGGCGCATCGACGATGGGGTCATTAGCGCCCTCTACATACTTCCCAATCTGAACAGGTGGGCACTGGCCTATCAGCACTTTTTAGTTGACAGGCACCCCCCAGGCCTCAATCTCAGATAATATTTTCCTTTCTTACCCTGTTATACCTAACACTGGCGAGAATAATTAATTTTTATCTAGATAAAGATCTTTATTTTATTTTTTTAAATCTTTTATTTAGTTATTTTTTAAAATCTTTTATTTAGTTATTTTTTTAAATGATTTAAATCTTTTAAAAGTTCTCTTTTTCTTATGTTGTTCTCATTCTTAGAATTAATTTTTCCAGATATATTATTGTTGTTTTTCCCACCATCTCCAACAATCAGTTCCATTCTGTGTCTGGTGTGGTGACCGCAGGGACTTGCACAAACACAGCCGCATATTTCTATGTCCTTGAAAAAGGGTTTTGCCTGAAATATTGTTTTTTTTTTGTGTTGTATGTTATTTTTTATTGCTGCTGCCATCCTCCCTTCAATGTTAATCAGTGTTTGTTACAATTTCTTTTTCTTGTCCATTGTCACTTGTAAGACCCTAAGCTGATACCGGGGCTGTAGTATCGCTTTAGTGCCTTAACTAACAGTTCACTTGAATTAAAAGTTCTGTGGAATTTTGACGATGTAGCCCTTTTGGATCTCAACTGAAATGCTTAGAGGTCGCCACTAAATTTGTTTAAACCACGTACTTAGAAAAGGTTTCAAGTCTACTATAAAATCACAAAGTCCACTTTGCTCAGAAAATTTGAAGTTTATGTAAAAAAAGTCACAATTTCAAAATTAGCATTATACAGTTGAGTAGGCGATCGAACAAACGTTTCCAAAATATTGCAGATTGAGGAGAGAGAAATTACTGAACACCCCTTTTGAAAATTTAAAAGTTCTAAGTAGACATTATACTCCCAGACTAACACACTGATGTCCCAACATGGCCGCCGAGTAGCACCAAATTTCAACCAACTACTTCCCGCTCCGACGCAAACTAACGCAGGTTAACTCACATAACGCTCCCGAGGTAAAGACAAAGCATGATGGGGGTAGGGTCTTATATACGAATTACCAAAACCAGTGACTTAAGCAGCTGTATCACATCTTTTTGCTTCTGCGAGATAAAAAGAGTGTGTAATTTATTAGGCGATCCAGATAATTAAAAGTGTTAAAACTTTGACAGTGTCTAGACTAGAAGTCCAACGGCAGTTTAGTGGGAAATTTAGAGTGATTAGTTTTAATGTTTTGTTTAATTTCCGCATGGTGATACAAATCTCTGAAGTAAGGGGATTAACCTGACCATTTGAATTTATTCAGTTTTATCCTAAATTCATGGGACTGCAAGTTATCTGAATAAAATTAGTGTCAAAATATTCTACAAAAATTTACAAGTTCAATGGTGTAATTTATGTAAAAATTGGTGACCGGATAATGAAATTACAGCCTAGACAAGATTCGGTAAATTAACGGTTTAGAAGTCGTATGGTTTTTTTATTAATAACTTTTTAGGTATTGTTTACATCGAAACGGAAAAATTACCGGAATTTTCTCTGTATTAAATTACGTGTTTTAAAAGTTATTTTATCTCTGAAAGTGTTTTGGTTTGGTGACAATTAATTCCTAAGTGAAGCACATGGCTTTAGTGATGAAATAATCTTTAAAATCTCTATAAAATATGTTTTACTGCATGGAATGTTCTGAAATTTAAATATGTGAAACTAGATTTTTGGTTCTTTCAGGAAATCTACCTTTTAGTTCGGAAACTTACTAGGAATCTGTGATAAAAATTAATAAAAGTGAAGTGCATTTATCGAAGTGTTTAAAAATTTATTTAAGTTATTTACACGGTCAGAAACTACGGGATTTTAGTGAATTTAGCTTTCTTTGGAATTATTATTATTTTAAAATTACTTTACTTCATTTGAAAGTGTCCAGAAATAGTGAAAGGGTCATGCAGCAAAAGTTATTGTTTACTGAATGACCAAAAATGGATTATCCTCTCTTCAGGTTAGTATAAGGTTTCTTTACTGTTATAAAAAGTTGGTTTAGTACTTTTATTAAATGTTGGGGGTCTTTACTGTTCTTGAAATGGTTTAAAAATGGTGAAATGCTCATATAGCAGAAATATATTGTTTACAAGTTGAATTATTATGGTTTATCCTATTTCAGGTTAACATAAACTTTCTTTACTGTTATAATAAGTTTATTTCATGGTTTTATTAAATTTTGGAGGTCTTTACTGCTTTTAAAATGGTTTATTTAATAAGTTAGGTTGTGGTATCAGCTTCCTACATAAAACGTTCCTCCCATAACCTGTGTAAGCCAATGAAACTATCTGTTCACTGAGAATTTACTTCCTCCCTTAAACCTGAAGCTAAGAAACTAGAATTTGCTAAAATTCTAAGGTGCTTACACACTGATTTCAGTTTTTTAGTTTTAAAAGTAATACATTAGACCTATTAGAACTGCAAAGTTTAACTTCTTTTTTTTTTTTTTTCAAATCACAGACACAATTATGAAATTAGTGTATTGTGCAAAATTGTTATATAGTTAATGTCTGAAAGTTTTATTTAATTCTGAAAATTAGAATATAACATGGCTTTGACAGCGAAGACATAGTATAATCTCATCTGCTCACTGATGCCTGACAGTGTACTTCTACATTTTTTGTAATCAGATAACTGATGAGCACAACGACGAAAGCTCTTCAAATGTATTTTTATGACAAATCTGGATGCATACCCAGAGATGTCGCTGTTGCAGCTAGATTCAAATTCCTATCCAATGTCCATATTTTAAGAGTGGTACCATAGTAGTGGTTACATTATGCTGCCACTCTTCTCACAGAAAGGTGAAAATCCCATAAAATTTGGCTACTTAAAAACTCTGAATGAATTGTTAAGCCATGGATTGATATTTTGACAAATGGAAGGGCACCTGTCCTGGGAGCACTAGCATATTCCATTCATTTAATGCTGAATTGACTTCATGATAACATGAGCAGATTCTGCAGCTGGAACTGTGGCCTCATAATAGCCTTGATTTAAGATTAATGCATTGTTTTAAATGTAGTGTGACTGATTGGTACTGGAACAAGTCCAGATGAACAAATATCACATTCATGAATGCTGCTATTGATGTGTCATTCACAGCAATAAAGAAGGAAAGATTGGCAAAGGCATACATACCTTTTTGGCCCATAATTAAAGCAATTATCAAACTGCAATCTAAATATTAAAACAGTTTTCATGTAACATTATTTTTTGATTGAAATAAATGACTTTAATCACACTTTAATGAAACACTCTTGTATTATTTTAAAACTGGGCTTGGTGTTGTAGGGAGTAATATTTATGATAAATGTAATGTTCATTCTCATAAATCTGTGCTATTACTATGCATAATCAAAAGTCCAATTTGACTTGAATGCTCAGATTTTGTGAAATGCTAACATTTCTCTGTGATGGTAGTTATTGTTCAAGAGGAAAATTTGTAAAGATTGTAAGGTACCCTTTAGTTTGACAAAACCACTCCCACTAGCTAAATGGTGTTACGTCGCGGCCTTTTTTAGGATAAATAAAATAGATTTATTAAGATGTCTTAAGGAAATTAATGTCTCTGATGATCATAATTTGTTGAAATTAAAAATTCCAACTGATATACCAGTATGTAATAATAAAATAAACAATTCAAAGTCATTGCGTCAAAGTGTTCAGACCAGTATTTTCCACCAAAATATAAGAGGAATATTTAGTAAAACTGATGACATTACCTTAAGCCTAGAAGAGATTCAAAATTCCAGAAATTTTAATGTAGACGTTTTGTGTATATCTGAGCATCATTTGTCTGATACAGGAATATCTCAGCTGTCCATCCCAAATTATAAATTAAGCTCTCATTTCTGCAGATGTAAAATGGAGAAAGGGGGAGTTGCCATTTTTGTTAAAAATAATATTGAATGCAGTAGTGTAGTTGTAAGTAAGTATTGTATAGAACAACACTTTGAATGTTGTGTTACTAAACTAGAATATGATAAGGAAGAGCTGATAGTGATAGCAATTTACAGGGCCCCCTCAGGTAATTTCAGACTGTTTTTATCTCATTTAGAGTCTTTGCTACTAAGTTTTACAAATAGCAAACAAATAGTATTATGTGGAGATTTCAATGTTGACTTTCTGAATCACAGCAATGATAGATTAGATATGGAAGCCTTGATGTTGTCTTTTAACTTAACAGCACTTGTAAATTTTCCTACGAGAATACAAAATAATAGCAGAACTGCAATTGATAATTTTTTTATGGATATTTCTCAGTGCAGTAATTACAGCATACATCCAGTAATAAATAGTATCTCAGATCATGATGCCCAGCTATTATGTATCGAGTCCAGGAACACTGTTAAACAGATAAAGAAAAGCTGGGTTTATAGAAGAAATATTAGTGAAAATAATATAAAACACTTCATAGATACCTTAAACAATGAAAACTGGTTAGAAGTATATAATGCGCAGGGTGTTAATGCGAAATTTGATTCCTTTCTGAATATATTTCTAACACTTTTTGAAGGTAGTTTCAAAAAAAGGAAAATTCTCAACACTCCAAACAATGAACTGGGCATGGGATGGATAACAAAGGGTATTAGAATCTCTAGTAAAACAAAGAGGGACCTTTATTTGAAAATGAGAGAATCAGATAACTATGCGCTAAAAGTTCACTATAAACTTTATTCTAAAATACTAAGAAATGTAATAAGGAAGGCCAAGAACAAGTACATATCGGCGAAAATAGAAAATTCAGACAATAAAATGAGAACAATATGGAATATAATAAAGACTGAAACAGGAAAAACTGTAATTCACTCTAAAGACATAAAAATAGAACAAAATGGACATGTGTATAGCGAAGTAGGGGAAGTTTGTGAAATATTTAACAAACATTTTACGTCAGTAGTAGATAAATTAGGCATAGAAAAGCAATCCCCACATAGTGCTCTAAGGCTTCTTGAGACTGCTTTCCCAAATAGCTTTGTGGAGATGAAATTGCCACCAGTAACAGTCTCAGAAATAAATAAACTCATTAAACAATTAAAACCTAAAAATTCTTCCAGCTATGACAATATTTCAAGTAAATTACTGAAAAGATGTTCAGACTGTATCAGTCATGTACTTGCTCACATTTGTAATGAATCCTTAATACAAGGTGTTTTTCCCGATAGACTAAAATATGCTGTTGTAAAACCATTATTTAAAAAAGGAGAAGTAACATGTGTAGACAACTATCGTCCCATTTCATTACTTTCAACATTCTCAAAGGTTTTTGAAAAAGTCATGTATAGCAGAGTAATAAAACATGTTACACACTATAATATCCTTACTAATTCACAATTTGGGTTCAAAAAAGGATCATCCATAGAAATGGCTATATATTCATTTTTAAATAACACATTTGAGGAACTGAATAATAAAATGAATCCTGTAGGAATATTTTGTGATCTTGCAAAAGCATTTGACTGTGTAAATCATGAATTACTTTTGAAAAAAATGGAATACTATGGTATTTTTGGGACCGCAGGTAAATGGTTTAAATCATACATTGAAAGCCGAATGCAAAAAGTTTCAATTTTTGATTCTAAAATAAGTAAAGATGCTTCATCAGACTGGGAGAAAATAAAACATGGAATTCCACAAGGCTCTGTCTTAGGTCCCCTCCTCTTTCTGTTATACATCAATGACCTTCCTGGAAATTTATCCGACAAAGTTAAGAGTGTTTTATTTGCAGATGACACTAACCTGACTGTGCGTAAAACACCAAACAGTACTATAGAATTTAATGTAAATGAAGTACTTAGAGTAGTAGCAAATTGGTTTAAGGCAAATTCATTAAAATTAAATTTTGAAAAAACACATTATATTAGGTTTAAAACAAAAAACTATGCACAGCCAGATATATGTATAAACTATAAAAACAACACAATCTTAGAAACAGAGAGTATAAAATTTCTTGGTATTAAAATAGATCAGAAACTCTGTTGGCATGATCATATCACTACACTACTGGCAAAGTTAAGTAGTGCCACCTTCGCAATACGAACACTTTCTCTAACAGCAGATCTAGAATTAATGAAACAGGTGTACTCCTCATATTTTCATTCAGTAATGTCATATGGCATAATTTTTTGGGGAAACTCTTCACAAAGTAAAAAAGTTTTCATAGCACAGAAAAGAGCTATTAGGTTTCTGTGTAGGGTAAAACCAAGAACTTCTTGCAGACAACTCTTTAAGAAACTCAATATTCTTACAATGTATTCTCAGTATATATTCTCTCATGAGCTTTGTCATAGAAAATTTTAACCTGTTTACACCTAATTCACAGGTACACAGTTTCAATACAAGAAACAAAAATAACTTGCATAAAACACAAACATCTCTGTCATTAGTACAAAGAGGAGTTAATTATTCTGGGATACATCTGTTTAATAAACTACCTAATCGTATAAAACAGCTTTCAGATAATAAAAATGTATTCAAACAAAAACTTAGAGATTATCTTATTGGCAACTCCTTCTACTCCATTCAAGAATTTGAAGAAAATAATTAATTGTACTCATTATGACGTTTGCAAAACTCAGTTGCAAAAATGTATGTTTATTATTATTTCTTGTATTTGTAAAATATGTATATATATATATATTTACTATGATATCACTCATATTATGTGTATATGTATCAACAATGACATGTTTCACATCCCAGAGGTACTTCCTCAGCAGGGATCCATGGAACAAGATTGATAAATAAATAAATAAATAAAAAATATCCCCAGCAGTAATATATTCTATATATCGATTTTGAAGTCGCTTATGTAGAACTTAGAAATTTCACGTAAAGTAATTTTCAACGTGAATAGATTTCCTGCATTCATTTTGATAGTGAAAAATCGTTATAAGAATCATTTTTAAGTGTATTCATTATGTTCAGAAAAATTGAATTTAAGTGATAATTTGGTTTGTTTACGTTTTGAAACACGCAATTATGAAAGCTAAGTTTTATGATTTGGAACAACTTTGGATTGAGTCAAGTCACAACTAATATTTTATCACCAGATATAGTCAGCATGGTGTAGCATATTTTAAAAGTAAAATTAACTAATTTGGCATAGTTTAATTAGTGATTTTAATTAAGAGAAAAAATGAAGTTTTTAACTAAAAGGAATATAATTGAGAAATTTATGTCAGTAGATATCATAAATTTAGAGGATCACGAATATATAGCGGTTTTGGTAAAAAGTTTAACTATCACTGAGATAATTAAGATTTTGAAAATAGATTATAATAATTGTTATTGGTGTGCGATAAAGTGCGCCAAGATGGTGACATAAGAGACTTAAAGATTAATCATCTAGAAACCCTTTTGAATTAAATTAAAATAGACATAATATGATCTCAGGAAGCCCTTGTAGTAATTTCAAGTGTATTGGGAGATACTAATTTCTGAAAAAAGAAGGTCACTGATGTCATAGGCATTGGAAAGCTTATAAAAGCCCCTGCAGCCATCTTGAATTTGACCAGTCTTCCACCAGATTTGAAACGGTTAAATCCACGTCGGTTCGCGGAGCGAACTGCTCCATGCGGGTCGGTGGTGCGGCAATTCGTAACATGCTGCGGTAGTGTTCTCACTAAAGTTAGGGGGACTTAGTCTTCTTGTATGAATGAACTTAGCTTGTCAATCTTCAATGGAATGTTGTATGATGCCTTATCCACAATTTGGTACCGACAATGTACGAGTGAACTTTCAAGAATAAGCATTGTGTGATTCCTAAAACTGTGTCAAGAGAAATTGTTTAATCATACCCTTTGTATTTGAGTTATCATACAAGCTTGTGGTGACTGATTAATGAAATATAAGGTACCAGAAGACTACACAGGTCATGAACTTAATTGTTCACAGTTTAGGCAAGTGTTGCGAACCCCCCCCCCCCCCCCCCGGATACATTTCCACCTGACAAGGAACCTTAGTTTCAGTAAAGCCTTGGGTTTTTGTTTTGTATTCACCTACTTTCCTCTTTCAATTAAAGATTTTATCCCTTATCCTTCTGATAGTTCAATAGCATCTGAAGATGTCAGTTGATGCTGTTGGTGAGAAGTGTTCATACTGATGAGCAGCCAGTTAAAAGGTTGTGTTAGGGTATATTTATCATATCATATGTATTTCTGCTTCAGATGTTGGGTACACAATTTTGCTATTAATTGAATGTAGATTTAATTCCACTCCTATTACTTGAATATTCAAATAATATATATATTAAACATTTGGATAGGAGAATAACCACGACTTACCAAAGGTGAAGGACTGCTGTAGGACTGAGTAATGGAAATACATATACACACATAGTGTGTTGAAATTTTTGGCCTCATATCCTTTCGTTGAATGACCCTTCTTCCAAATGTTTAAAGTATTTGCTTTATAGTACCTGCATTTTGTATATGTATAGGAAGGATAGGGAATTAAGACCCGACACATTCCACAGACTGCGGTGGACGGGATTAACGAGCACAAAAAAAGACAAACACA
>JARYHS010010663.1:0-34414 GCA_031002005.1 Vandiemenella viatica | reverse complement strand
AGAGACGGAAGAGGTGGTAGGCAAGGAACGGGAAGTAATTCAGCCATCAAGGAACAAACTTGATATTCGTCTGGTGTGATTTCGGGGAATTATGGAAATCCGAACTCTGGATACTAGGACGGAGATTCGAACCTGCATCCTCCGAACTGCCCGGGTTGAGCTTTGCCGCTCACCCACTACGCTCGGTGAAAACCGTAATGAGTAGAGCGCCATAGTTACTATCACGTCCGATCTCACTAATCCAAGACCCTGCAAGACAGCCTCCTGGATTCAACCTTCCTAGGAATACCTGAACGACACTGAACCGAGTGAGAACAGGCCACGGTAGATGCAACTACTGTATACACAAGTGGGAAATAATAGAGAATCCTTCTTGCGACTGCGGTAAGCATCAGCAAACTATCTACCACATCGCCAAGGACAGACCGTGGTGGGTGACCGGTTAAAGCTCTGGCCTCGCATTCGGGAGGACGCCGTTTCGAATCCTCGTCCGGGCATCCAGATCTGGGTTTTCCATGGTTTCCCCAAATCACTCCAGGCGAATGCCGGGATGCTTCCTTCAAAAGGGCCATGGCCGAATTACTTCCCGTTCCCAGTTCCATCCCACCTCTAATGATTTAGACGTCGACGAGGCGTAAAGCCAAAGGTAAAAAAAAGTAAGAAAAGGCTTTCTTAGGAGATTGAGTGAAATGATCCAGCAACTTCATTAAACAACTACACATCAATCTGTACAAACATCTAGTCAAAATAATTACTCTCTTTGTATCCATGTGATATACAAAATAAATAAATAAATAGTTTCGACTTAAACCCCTCGCCAAAAGCCTTCTCTAACATTTTATTCCATTTCTAAACGCAAAATTTAATTCGAATTTTTTAATTCTGTTAATTTGAAAATGCAAAAATCGCCAAGCCTAGCAGGGCGTCCGATATCTCTGAAAATTGGCAGGCAAATTACAGACAGCGTCACCAACCAGGGAGAAAGTAAAATGGGCTCAAACGAAATAAAACACCGCACGGTATTTAAAAATGCTGGTTACTATTTGATCACGCGTGTTAGAGGTTAGTAATGGCCGGTATATTTTTCTAACTGAACTGTGTTAGGACAAACATTTCAAATGTGCAACATTTGAAGTTGACTCGGAGCCACGTCATGCTTGCCAACTGGGCTGCCGAAATGTTTGATGTGTAGCACTAGCAAGCCAATTTGTGACGGAAAAGAGGACTCGTTTGGAAGAGAAATACCGTGTGTTTTGCATCACTGAAGCTTTCTGTATCGATGCCAAATAAACAGTAAGGGGGACGTTGCCGCGTTGACGGGAGGACTCTGCCTATAACGAGCAGGTTGGCGTGTGTTGCTCGTTTAACGTCTGCAGAAGGTAAGGAGGCAGACGTGGAGTGTCCAATTATACCGAGTGTCGAGTTTAACGAGACGGGGACAATGGGGCGGGTATTGTCTGAACGGTACACGTGCCGTCGGTCGAAGTCCCACTCACTCGCATCGTAATATAACAAGCGACGGACTGAACCAGCTCGGAGTGTACTGTACTGTGCGAGAGTTTCGCTTACATCGTTATCGAAGACAGACTTCAAGCACTGCGCTAGCGAATTATAGCCTGTTCAGTTGGCATAGACGACTCAAGGTCAGTCTGCTCTACCCCCACTCCGCTGCCTTTACCCTTACATAGGAAGGGGAAATTTTCCCCTTCAGCTCGGTCAGCTCGGAGAAACAAGAAGGAACGTGCATTGTTAGATAAGAGAGGGGCCAAGGGAATATGACCTTGAATCGCCAGCTCGGACTAAACAGGATATAACAAATTTGTGCTTGTCAGTTGTGGTAGATGACGGCAATTAAAACCACTCAATCAGTGTAGTAAGTTACTTTACTTTACTTTACTTGCTTTTACTTTTTACTGTCTAGATATCGCAAACGTTTTTCCCAATGTTGGAAAAAGTTGTCAATATCTCTTCCTGTCCATAGCTCTTCGAGTTTTGTTGAAAACTGGCACTGTTTGCAACCATAGAGGTAATCCTTGGTGTGCTGTTCTCCACATTCACATCGATCGTCTGTTGTCAGACCCCGTTTATACATGTTGGCTTTTACTGGAGGCACTCCTGTTCTTATATGGTTGAGGGTTTTCCATTATACTCAGTCCAATTTTATTCCAGGAAGTTCTTCCTCAGAGATTAGATACCAGATGGAGGATCGACGTTTGTACGATTTAGAAAAGGAGTCCTAGAGATAAGACTTCTAGATGGAGGGTTTGGTATCCCAAACATTACGTGGCTCTCATCGAACGCTTGTTTGGACCGCTCTGTGTACTGATGCGAGTTACGGCGTATTTTTGGTTCAGAAAATCCAGCTGCTTTGTACAGTAGGTGTATTGGCGGTGGCTTCATACAGCCAGTCACTATTCGACTAGTTTCGTTCAAGGTCATGTCTGCTTTCTTTGAATATGCGGATTGTTTCAAACAGGGCTAGCATACTCTACAGCCTCAACACTGAAGTGTGGTGGTAAGAGGTAAGGCTCTGGTCTCGCATCTGGGAGGATGCATCTTCGAATCCCCGTTCGTCCATCGAGATTTGGGTTTTGCATGGTTTCCCGGAATCATACCAGGCGAATGTCGATATGGTTCCTTCAAAATGCCTTCATCGATTTTCGTCCAGTTCCTTTCCCATAATCCTTTCCCGCCTCTAATGACCTTACGTCATATTAAACATTGATTGGTCGACTCTGATATTAGAATTCGCGTTGTAGGTCGTAGAATGGTGCATTCGTATGCAGTCTGCTTTTACCCCTTAGCGCTTCATGCCTCGTACAGGTCGTTACAGATGGGACAGGATGGGTAACAACGAGTCTTCCCCATTCCTTCTCTAAGGAACCATTCCTGCTTTCGCCTGGAGTGTATTTTTGAAACCAAGTTAAACTTAAAAGTTTATACCCTGTCCACTCCGAACTAGCGGTCCAAGGTCATGTTCCTCTGGCCTCGTTCTTCACCTCACCACACCCTCCTTTCTTACCTATCCCAGATGATCGTCTGATCTACCAATTGTGATATACAGGGTGTTACAAAAAGGTACGGCCAACTTTCAGGAAACATTCCTCACACACAAACAAAGAAAATATGTTATGTGGACCAGTGGCGGCTGTACCTTAAGTGCGCTCGTGCGCTGAACCACCAATCCAAAAGATTTAAAAATGACAAAATATTAAGTACCTACTTCATCTTTATTTTTATATTACCATTTTAATATTTATTTTTAAACATACAAAAACAAAAACGTATAAAAAATTAAATCTCCAATTATGGTGAAACAGTTTGAGCGCTTTACTAAACTATTAAGACTTATTTTCCTGTAAAGACAAATTCTCGTGCGCTTCGGCGAGTGCACGAGGACTGCTAATACAACTTGTAGGTGTACGAGTTAATACGCCTGACGCGTGAAACAAAAGATAGTTCATAGAAACGTACGGAGTAATGAGTCGGTTGTCGAGCGCCGCACGTGCGAACCGAGGATTGCCGAGAGCACCCATGATGTTGACGGCTGGCATGGGCGCGCGCGAGGCGACGGCAGCCATGATTGACATCTCGTTATTAGACTATCAGTATAGTTTCACTGTATGTGTGACGCGCTAATAATTGTTTATTTATATTACCGTAAATAATTGTTTTTAGTTTTTGTTTCGATTTTTTCGAGAACTTTTATTCTATACTGTGTATGGTGTTAGTGAAAATGAGCATAAACATTGATTATATTAAGAAAATAACAGAACTTTTCAAAAATAAAGTGAACATAAAATTGGCCGGACCGCCACGGCCCTTTTTAAATTTAAAACAAGAGTGCAAATCGAAAAATAAAGCATTTACACGAAGTTTTAAAAGTGAAATGTATAATAGAAAGAAATGGTTGTGTGGATGTGAGCGTCTTAATGCATTCTTTTGTTTTCCTTGCATTATTTTTGGCGGAGAATCGATTTGGACAGAAACAGGAATCAAGGATTTGACGCATTTGAGTGAAAAAATAAAAAAAACATGATTCTTCGCAAGTACACCTACAAAATGTAATGAGTTTGTCTGTGTTAGGCACGGTCGACATTCGTAATCAGCTAGATTCTGTGTATAGAAGCAATATCCAAAAGTATAACGAACAAGTTGATAAAAACAGGTATATTTTATCACGTCTTATCGATTGTGTCAAGTTTTGTGGTGCACCACCAGTTTGATAACCCACCAGCCGCCACTGATGTGGACATGTGTCCGGAAACGCTTACTTTCCATGTTAGAGCTCATATTGTGGACGGCTGTCATACAATACGCCATTCTCCAGTGCTGCATCAGCGCATCAGGGATTCCATGCGACGGAGGGTGGATGCATGTTTCCTCGCTAACGGAGGACATTTTGAACATTTCCTGTAACAAAGTTGTTTGAAGTCACGCTGGTACGTTCTGCTGCTGTGTGTTTCCATTCCATGTTTAATGTGATTTGAAGAGAAGTAATAAAATGAGCTCTAACATGGAAAGTAAGCGTTTCCGGACACATGTCCACATAACATATTTTCTTTGTTTGTGTGTGAGGAATGTTTCCTGAAAGTTTGGCCGTACCTTTTTGTAACACCCTGTATGTGCTTAGGTCATTAAGACACGGAATACTAAATGCGCAAAACTCGATTTGAATTAACATTTTTTAAATATATATATATATATATATATATGTCACGTTTGTCTTCATTTGTCTGAAAATAATTTAATCACTTGTATAACTGTATTTAGTTTTTTACGGAGAGTATATCGATAACAGGTAGTATTGAGAGCTATTGCAAGCTTTAATGGGAATACATCTTTGTTTAGCCAAATAGTCCATGAAACTACAGATTTTTGTTTGTAAGTTAACGTTTGATTTAAGTACAAAAGCTGAACCACTACTGCTAAATACATCATTTAGGTACACAAACGAGCTGCTATAGGAACTTAACATCTAAAACAAAGATTTCAGTGAAGTTTACAGTAGTAAAAGAGCCCAGGCTGATCGAGTGTGGTATCACTGCGATACTCCGGGTATTCCGCGTCCATCTGGGGCAATTCCGTCGTCGTAACTCTCTTTTCCCGCAGCCCTGGGTATCACCGACATCATACCCCCCTCCCCCTTTCCCACGGCTTCCTTTCATTCATCTTACTTCCTCAGTCGGAAAAGTCAAGTTCTCGCCGCATTTCCAATGCGGTTTGTTTCCATTCTGTGTTTCGCTGGTTCTGCTACTTCTTTCTTTCCGCGTGCATTCGCAATGTCACTTTTAAACTGTCACAATTTTTCGAATTTACTTTTATCGATTTTTAAATGGTCTTAAATTATCCACTGTAGAGTATTTCATATTAAATGATATTATTTTGCGTCAGTTCAGGCGATAAGCAAGCGGGGTACGGTCTTTTTTTATTATTATTATTCACTGCCTCAACAGCGTTTTACAGCCCCGCTACGATTTGTAGCTTTATCTGTGGATTCACTGGTGGTGATGGATTTTATTTTCTCGAACTGTACACTTTGGGGGAAAACCGGCTTTGACCGTAGTGATTACGGCCTGTGTGGAAACCCTTTTGATATTCTTATTGATTATAGTTGACTGGTTTCAAGTGGTCAGTTCGGGATCATTGCCGCAATCAGTTGTGTTAACAACTCGACAATTTTCCCCAAGGCCATTGGGCGTGCACCGAATCGCCGTTCCGTTCACCGACCAATCCCCTCCCCGCAGTTTTTTTTTTTTTTTAATTTAATTTAATTGCAATGGAGCATAGGCTCCGGTGGAAATTTCCCTACACACCCATCTTCCCCCTATCCTGCACCTACCTAAATTTGCCCTCTACAAATTTTATCTTTAAATTCTTTCAATGTTTTCGGTAAATTATTCATCACTTCTCTTGGCAACTCATTCCAATCCCTGACACCCTTACCTAAAAAAGAGAATCTTCCTACACCCTTGTGCCTGAAATCGAGTGCCAGCTTGTGGTCATGGTCATCTTTTCCCTTCCATGCACTACTTTTCATACCTATTGCAATATCTTTCCATGCCTCATCGCCAGTATATGCCCTGTATGATGACAGATTCTTATGTAACTCGACGAGACAAATCGAAAGTGAGGAATAATATTTTTTAATATCTCGCTTAGTTCTCGAGATATACTGTTTCAAATGTGATGTGGTTAGATCGAAATGCGGCCAGGATCAGAAGGAAAAATTCGCCAATGCCAAATTCGATGATGGATTCTTCTGTAACTCTAAGAGTCAAGTCGAAAGTAAAGAATACATTTTTTTGATATCTCACTTAATTCACGAGATATTGTTTCTCCAAATTAAGATAGGTTGAATGCAAGCTTTTCAGTAGTTTGGAACTGGGCATTTTTTATGTCGCTTGTAATTCTAGGATACCAGCCAGTAACGAACTTTGAAAGACTTATTCACGTCAATAATTACCAGGTTGACAGTTCCGTCATTCACGAAGCTTGAACCCCGGCGCTTGAAGACGTCCGAAGGTTGAGTATTGTCAGTGAAGAACACGACGGAATAAGGCGAGACAACGGACTGCAGCAAGTTATCTCACCGTGATTTCCAACACGCTGAACCGGATAAATAATATCTGCACCAACAGCTAATTCAGATAAAGACAGATGTCGCTCCGATTGCCAATTAAAATCTTACGGTCAGCGACCAAGCGACGGGGCGTTCTCTGTGACGAGATTTATCTGCTCTCAACATAATTATTCCGCATTTCTCACCCGAACGTCTTTTGACAGATGGCGGTGATATCTCGTAAACTCAACTGTAATATGTCAACTGAGTCAGATCCAATAATAATACCGTGAGCCCTCGCCGAACTGCTAAAAAAAATTATCAGTTTATGGACCATCCATATACTTCGTGGCTCAGTCCAGGGTGAGGGGGGGTAAGGAGGGTTTAACTGGAAAGTTACGCTGGGCTACGTGGGGTTTCCGAGCCAAGCCACGTAGCTTTTCATTCATATTTTTTGTCACGGTTAAAATAAGGTGCAGAATACACAACAGCATGTTGTTAGATGCTTCGGTTGTTTAATTAATATAGTAATTAATTAAGTAATCCACCAACGTCAGCGATATTGTTTACATGCAAAGATACAATCCAGAGATCCTACTGACGCAATCTTTGGCAGTTGCAAAGTGTATCTGTATAAAACTAACTGTAAACTAAAACTGCCCTTCTGCTGATTTCTTTATATAGGCTCTATCGAAATTTCTGGAATTCTTCAAAAGCGTCCGCCAGATAATTCTCGAACATTACCAATTACTCAAACAATTAAATATATTAAAAACAATCAGAAATAATACATAATCACTTAACATCATTACTAAATGGTCAGAAATGGAAATTAAAGATACTTAAACACAAAATTATTTACAGAAATCATTTTAAACTGTAGAAAATTGTCTTGTAGACATCGTAACTTGCATTAATACTTGGAATTACACACATGTAAGCAATTCTCTTGCACAATTCTGTTCTTAAACATATTAAATGGCCTTTAAATAATTTTTTTCATAAAACAAAGTCTATATACACTGATTTACAAGAAATTGCAAAACAAACATACCATATCATATTCAAGCAAACTTTAGCTCACTACAAATGCTTCATTAAATACAATTCTATTTAAAGTTCAGGTATGAGGGCTGTTACAATGTGAATATTTATTTCCGTCGTTTAACTATCTCCGTATGTAATTTACGATAGTCTGACAAGAGAAAACAGTACAAAATGTCTTCTCGAATCAATAGCGAAAAATTTACGTGCTACGCGTAAGGGGGGGGGGGAGGGAAGAGGAGATAGAGGCAAAAGCCACGTCTAGCTACCCTGGAAAAGGGGGTGGGGGGTAATGAGAGTTCACAGACGGGAAAAATGGAGTTACCTAGTTTATGGACGCTCCCTTCGCTGCTGTCGAGACGGCGCGACCTAACTCGGTAATACTACCCACAGTTCAACGCGCAACCTGCATACCAGAGCTCTTTTAGATTATCCAACTTTGACGAAGCAACATTTGGACGGATTAAGAGGATCTCGGAATGCCAGCAGAAACAACTCCGCTATGGTGCCTGTCAGAGATCTGCAACTCTCCAACTAGATGATTCGTTCAATCAAATAACATATGATCTGAAAAAATACACATCATTCCCAGAAACAATGATCTTAACTTTAAAGGAACTGAATTCTATAATATATTACCCAAAACCAATTACACCGTTATATAAAAATCCTGAAGTGGAAAAGAAGAGCCCCTTGAACATAAATTAGCACCCCGTTTCAGGCAGAAGAGAAAAAAAATCTGGTATTCCCAAAAACCAAACATCCACACATGGGCGTAGACAGGGTGTGGTAAGTTGGGGTGCTTGACCCGCTGTGGCCAGAAGTATTGGCGGGCGGCTTCAAACGCGCCATTACCAAATCGTGCTCTTAACAGTTAAATTTACCTGTTAGCTCTTCACGCTCGTACTAGGCAACACAGGGCGCTCGGCGTTACCACTTCCTAGCGTTAGAGAGCGCTACGCGAGAATGTTCCGAAGTGCGGCAACAGCGCGATTGCACTCACCCGCCAATTTCACTGGCCGCAGCTGGCTCCCTCCCTTATATAGTCGAGCAAAAAATATATGAAAATAAAAATTCACAGTTTTAAGGTTGAATAAGAATTTTTTATCAAAATTTACCCTATCAGACTAGTGGTTAAATAAGTAAACGAGTGGTTTTTTTAAAGTAAAACCGTTTTCAACATGTATTTTTATTCCGTTTCCTCGATTTTACCCCACCCTGCCCTTGCATCAAAAAACTGATATGTTCCATAAACACAATTTCTGAATGTTCTTTTTATGCCCTAGGTAGGCCAAATTTTGAAACCTAACGACTCTTCTTTTCGAAGATGACATTTCATCCTATTCTGCTTATAAGATAATCTTGCATCGTCAACCAGTTGTAATTTTACTTCACAAATAAAAAAATTCTCTTTTTATTTCTATAATATCTCTTTATAATTTATCTGCTGTTATTATTAATTCTTCTACTCCCCATGGCTTGCAACTTGATTTGGTTTATATTTAGTCCAAATTTTTTTTTCAAAATTTTCTTCGTCATATTCACTAATTTCTTAATATGCTGACCCAGGTGTACCTACACAACATCATCAGTATATCATATCATCAGGGCCGGCGTTAGGGAGGGGTAAGCGGGTCAAATGTACCCGGGCCCGCCGGCTGATGGGGGCCCCCGATCGCCGGCTGCAGGATCCCCCAGGCCTCGAAGCCAAGAATCCGCCCATTGTCGCCCGGCTAGTTTGTAGAGCTAAAAAAAAGGTCTCCAGTTTTACCCCGGGCCCGAAATTCCTCGCCCTGCATATCATACAGATTGTTCCTCCTTGTACCCTTTTGCCACATTCAAATTACTTTTTTCCATAGTTTCCCAAAATTACCGCGAGCAATTGCAGGGATGATTTCCTTAAAAAAGGCCGTGGAAAAATTCCTTCCTGTTGCTTGGCCACAATCTTCTCCCACCGCTGATTACTCAAGTTGACGAGGCGAAAAGCCATAAACCAAAAATGAAAAAGTGAAGCAGTAAACAAACAAAAAATATTCTGTCAGTTTCTTCACCTCTTCTTCTGTATAAAATCTGAATACTTATGATAAAAGACTTCAACCTTGCCTCATATCCTTTCTAACACAGTCTGTCGTGATACTCTGCTTTTATTACAGCCACTTGATTCCTACATAGATTGTAAATTATGTATCCATTTCAGTATTTTATCTCAGCCCCTTTTTACGATTTTGAACATCTTGGCACATCTAACATTATCGTAACGTAAGTAGCAGTGAAGTAGTCAATTTTCGCTACTCAGATTTTTATGTTTTGTTTTTAACTCACACACAATGATAATGGAAATAAATTACTGTTCATAGTTGTTTAACGTAATAAATAACTTGCTTGCGACATTACTGTTGTCACCATTGAAAGTAATGAGCAGGATTTTTTTTTTTTTTTTTTTTTTACGACACGTGGTCTGTTTTAATTGAAAGAAGCAACATAAGCCCCCCGGTTTAATAACAGCTTTATCACGCCTCCCTCTTGCAAAGCCCATAGCAAAAAATAATACCCTTTTAGCGTAGTAATTAAATTTCCCCTGAACACAAAACAACTGCATCAGACACCATCTGTTTTCATATAAGCCACACATCATAATTTAACCGTTTTTAAAAACCAGTAAACGCATTTTTAAGCAAAATAAGTGTCACGCAGTGTGGATTTACGCAAGCAATTATTATTATTTAAATTACGGCATTTGACTACATCACTCGCCAAGTGCGTTCGCTGACAGAATAATTTGGCTTTTGTTTTCCGTTTAATTCTGTTGCACGGAGTAATTATTCTGCGTGTCGTTTCGTTAGAACCCATTGTTCGGTTGGCTGCACTGCTCTCTGCAAATTTCAAGCATCGCTTCACCGATTCTCAACTGTTACATAACGGTCACGCATCATCTGTTAATAGCTGGGAGGCACATTTAGAAATGCTAATTAATTTCGAAAAAGTAATACGATAGTGGGCTTTCTTGTACATTATTCTTTGCTCTCCGTACCTTAATATCTTTTTTAATTTAATTTAATTGCAATGGAACACACGCTCCGGTGGCAATTTCCATAACACACCCAACTTCCCCCTATCCTACACTCACCTACACTTGCCCTCTACAAATTTTAACTTTAAATTCTTTTAACGTTTTAGGTAGGTTATTCATCATTCCCCTTGGTAACTCATTCCAATCCCTGACACCCTTACCTAAAAAAGAAAATCTTCCCACACCCTTGTGCCTGAAATCGAGTGCCAGCTTGTGGTCATGGTCATCTTTTCCCTTCCACGAACTACTTTTTTGGCAGCAGCAGCGTTTCGTGTTGAGTTGTCTTAGATCATATTAAAAAAAAAAAGATCCTCATGTTTAAGAACAGAACCGCGGATTTTTGTACAATTATCTGAGTTGTCAATATCTATGGTGTTAACATAACCATTATTATTTGCGATGAACCATATGTCCTAACAGCAATTCCACTACACATCTACTTTTGTTACTCTTAAAGTTTTTATGTGTTTCAGATTATTCATACGAAAATTTCTGTTTATGCCTTATGATTCATTAACATCATTTCCCAACAGCGTACTATCTCAGTTGAAAACACTACCGCCAGAAACAATATAAACTAGCTGTGAGTTTTCACAGATTTTTGTAACAAAAAGTTGTTGTAATGCAAATTACTACATTGGTGAATTTGGTATCGATATTTTTTTTTTGGTACATTATTTTTTTCTCCCTTTCTTTCAATATCTTTGGCAGTAATGTTATTTCTTATTGATGGATATCCATTACGGAAAGTATGTTGCCACATACCACCTCTTATCTCTTTACATTAATGTCTTTGGTGTTACGTAGTAACTCCCAAGATCTGGTTTTTATTATTATTATTAAAAAAAAAACACTCGAAATTTTTAGTATAAAATACACAAAACATCTCTCTCCTAAACGCTGGGTGATACGAGAGAATACTCAAAACAGTATGTATTTCTTCTTGATATTTTTTTGTTTTTGCTTTACGCCTGGTCGATGTTATTACAGGAACCAACCCTGCCTTTTCCTGGTGTGATTTCGGGAAACCAGGTTGACCAACGCGTTACTGCTCACTCAACCAGTTAGGAAAGTGTCACATCCAGGTGTCATCTAATCAATGGGCTTGGTCTTCCCATAGGGAGCGTCCATAAACTACATGGCGCGGTCTGGGAGGGGGGGGGGCGGGGGAGAGGGGTTGATTAGAAGGCTACGCTGTGCTACCTGGGGCCGCAGTGACGTAGCTAAGGTAACAAGGGCATCGGTGCAAATAAATATTTTGATCCCTCACGCCAGATGGGCGACCATTCTTCTTTTTTTTTTTTTTTTAGCTTACCAAGTCTTGTGAGGTTTTGCTGGCAGCAGCTCCCTGAGCCGAGCTTTAGAGGGCCCCCCTGAGCTGGAGCTTGGGAGCCCCTGAGCTGCGCTTGGGGTCCCCTAAGCTCGAGGGCCCCGGTGCACGGCACCGCTTAGCCCTTCGATAGCTACGCCCCTGCGATTGGGGTAGGGGGTTCCGAGCCAGACCACATGACTTTGCATTCATATTATTTTTCACAGTTAAAATGAGATACAAAACACACTACAGTATTTGAATATTTATTTCCTTAATTTAATTATCTCCATATGTAATTTACAATAGTTTGACAAGAGAAAACAGCACAAAATGTCTTCTGGAGTCAAAAGGGAAAAAAGCTATGTGCTACGTGGGGAGGGGAGGGGGGGGGAGTAGAGGCAATAGTTACATCGAGCAGATCGCTCCAGGCGAATGTCGGGATGGTTCCTTCAAAAGGCCATGGCCGAAATTGTTCCAGTTCCTTGTCTCCAATCTATTCGCGCCTCTAATTACCTCGACGTCGACAAGACGTAAGGCTACAAAAAAAAATAAAAAAAATAAATAACAAACAAAAATTTTGATACTGGTAATTTAACAGAAACAGTCATGTATTGGGCAAACACTTACATTCCGTATCCGGACTGTTTCAAATTGCATCTCTCTAAGAACTAGCTGTTTGGATCGCCTTGTCACTGTTAAGAACAGGTCTTCCGCTTTGCACACGAAGTCCATGTCTCTTGACTCGAGAAGATGCTCAGGTGTCTGAATGGAGTCGCAGTCACACTTGTCGTCGTTCGTGTATCACCACTTTTTCATGTTGCTCCTGCATCTTGATACTCCTGTTCTTAGCCTATTCAGAGCATTACATAACTCTTACGGAAGATCCCTCCCAGCGACCAGTTTTTCTTGGACCCTGAAGTTTGAAGGTGTGGGAAGCACATGCTCCCATAATGATTTCGTTCTTCTGTTTTGTCTTTCTAAGAAAATTCTTCGTTCGTTTTGTTCAGAGAAAATGGGAAACAGAAATCGGGAAAATTATTTGTAGCCTCTTAGCCTAAGAAAATTGGCATTCGGGAGAACGCCGGTTCAAATCCCCGTCCAACCATGCAGATTAAGGTTTTCAACAGTGTCTCGAAATCTCTCCTTCAAAATGCCGTGACTGAATTCATTCCCATTCCTTCTGCTCACTCCTCTATGACTTCGACAAGGCGTAAAGTCAAAGGGAGAAGGAAATAACTCGGACATCAGTGAAAGGTAATTATCATATGGAATTGAAAGTATCTTGATAGTTTTTTTTTTTTTTTTTTTTTTTTTTTTTTGCTGTCGTCAGTCTTTTGACTGGTTTGATGCAATCCTCCATCCTTTCCTATCCTGTGCTAACCTCTTAATTTCTACATACCCCTTACAACCCACGTCCTCAATTATCTGCTCCATATATTCTAATCTCTGTCTTCCTCTACAGTTCTTACCTTCGACTGTTCCCTCCACTAACAAATTAACCAATCCAGCATGTCTCAAAATACGACCTACCAGCTTGTCTCTTCTTTCCGTAAGCTTCTTCCACAAACTTCTTTTCTCACCCATCATTTCCAAAACTCGTTCATTTCTTACTTTGTCTGTCCACTTAATTTTCAGCATTCTTCTGTAGCACCATATTTCAAATGCTTCAATTTTCTTTATTTCCGGTATTCCTAAAGTCCATGTTTCGCTACCAAAAAGTGCTGTGCTCCACACAAAGATTTTTAAAAAAGTTTTTTCTAATTCCTAGATCAATATTTGAAACTAAAAGGTTTCTCTTTTTCATGAAGGCACTTGATAGGTATCGCGTTTTAAAGTGAACTAGCAAGTCCATAGAAGATTCACTTTTAAATTTGTTTATTTTCCTTTAAGACATAGAACTCCAAAGATACTAGGTGTAAACGTAAACACAGCGATTATAACATTCAAACAACTACAACTCACAATGCTCTGAAGAACTCTCTCAATACAGAATACAGAATACAGAATGATATTGTCTCTGATGATTAAAACTCTCTGCCGATCGCTTATATAAGCTTCACAGAAAATTCCAGAATACTTCAAAGACTTCTGACCGACGTTTCTGTAATTATAACAATACTTAAACAATTAAAATCATATTAAAACAATCAGAATTAATACAAAATCCTTAAAATCGTTATGAAAGGCACAGAAACAAAAATTAAATATATTTACACACAAAATTATCCACATTAATTAGTCCAAACTGTCGCAAATTGTCTTCTAAACATCGTAACTCACTTCATATTAGGATTTCAAACTTTTAACTAATGTTTCTTTCATAGTACTGTCAATGAACATATTAAATATTATTTACATAGTTTCTTTCCATAAAACAAAGTCCATTTACACGAAATCACTATTAATTGCAAGAAAAATATACAAAAGCATATTTACTCAACACCCAGCTTGGTACAAATGATTCTTAAAATACAATTTCATTCAAGGCTTGGTCCGAAGGCCGTTAAAATCTGTTTATCCATGAGTAGAGGCCGAGCTTTCAGTTCTTTATTCCGTAGAATTTAGGAGGTATTATGATGTAACAGGAAAAGGGTTCGGCTCAAAAGTCGTAGCACAAGCTAATTCCAGATTACCGCTCATAAATCAAATTCAGAAGAATTGTAACGCTTACACATGGGAGACGACGTATTAAACTTTGAAATGTATTGTTCTAGAGTAGGTTACCGCATCGCTGTATGGAAAGGAATTGATTGATAGTGTTGAAAAAGTACAAAGAAGAGACGCTTTAGTGTCGCTGAGTTGCGATGTCCTACCTACATTTCACTTGAATTCAAGGGTAAACGTAAGCACTTCAACTTTCATTTTGCACTTAAGTGCCAGCAATGAATTGGTTTGCCAGTGACTGAAGAGATGATATCAAGGGAATGAAATGCCTTGTTGCTGGCTACCATAAATGTATTGTTTCTTCCGTCGTGCAGTTGGGGATTGGAATACATATAGCAGATACTAGCATTTGGCCGCTGCTTCGCTTGGGCGAAGCTAAGAGCACGGAGTAAAGCATTGACCGCTTTCTTTATGGTAGCAATTATTATCCCGGAGAAGGACAAAAATCTAAATACCATATACAAAATTTCGTTTCTTTTAATTACTTTCTTATTTCCGATGTTTCTGTAGCTATCAGAAAGTTTTGATTTTCGTTTTCTGTATAACATAAACTTAATTAGAAAAATTTAGAAATTGTCTACGTGGAAAATAGGCTTTTTAATACGAAAAGAAAATGTTCTACAAAAATATTACCACAGCCGGCGGAGAACCTAGTGTAATACAGAGAAACTTAGAAATTAAGTAATCAAACGTTCACAAAGCTAGTGGATAGTAAGACATTTTAATACGATTTGGGGATATTCTACAAGAATCCAACCAATTTCTGGTATCGACATTAAGCAGAATCTTTAGTTAGAATTCTATCTGAGGTTTGTAAAGTAATATCGTTGGAACTTTTGCAGTAAAGTAAATGTCAGAACTTACCTGAGTGATAATCTTTGATGTAGTGATCCTGTTTACATTTTCCGTGTATTATAAATATGCAGTTTGTTTAAGGTTTCCCGTGTATTCTAATGTAATATAATTTAGAAAACTAAAGAATTAAGTAACCAAAGCTATGTAGTCGAAAACTATATTAACAGAATCCAAAAAAAGTAGTATTTATCTGAGTTGTAGTCTGGTTATCTTATAAAGTTAGGAAAGGAATGTTTATCTTAGATACAGTGTAATCTGTGACGCTTACTTCTTCTGGTTACGAAAATATTATCATTTCTTGTTCTGTTACCCAGTCACGAAGAATGGTATACCGCAGATTTTAAGTTATATGCTTTTGAACTGTAAAAACTATATCAAAATCGGTTTTGTAGTTTTTGTGTGATTCGGTAACAAAGGGACAAACACAAATAACCAGTTTACAAATTTAGATATAGAAATATTAGTTTTGGTACAAAGCACTCTTTTTGAGGTTTTCAGAGTAAAGAACTGAATGTAGATGGATTTTTTTGGTCACTGTATAGGAACGGAGTCTCTGTTCCATAGAACAGGAAAATGTACAGTGAGGTCGTAGTTTTCAACGATTAAAGTGACCAAATTCAGATGGATAAACAGCACCATGACGAAGCTCTACAGTTGGAAACTGTATGTAAGCGGATTTTTGCGCCGTCAGTGTACCGCTTTGGCAGTACGTGCATAGTACGAAGTGGGCAATGTTTGCGGCAACACGAGGTGTGATGAAACATCTGACTGCTGACATCGCGCAACAAAAGGCAATGGCCTATTGCGGCGCAAAAGCTACCGCAGAAGACTGGTTTATAACGCGCCTAAATAGAAATTTAACCTACTTCGTAGGAACATTAACCCAAACAAAAACAAATAATATTGATACAGTCACAAAACACAAGCTACAAATACCCAACAGGAAAGGGAAAAAAAAGGAGGTTATCATAGACGACTTACGACTAGAAATCTATATCTATAAAACGAAAACCGGATATATTTGTGCCTACTGTGAGGATTTCGATAGGGTTTTCAACGTTTTAAAGCTTAGAATATCAACTCAGTTGTTTGGCATGTCTTATGCTTCTACGTTACATAACGCCGCAACATTAAATGAAATTCTGAACGTATCGTGAGGAATACCAGAGATGGAACCGCTAGAGGCAGCATGCTTCGCACTAAACACACAATGTCTCTGACCATAGCCTTTAATGAAAGCAATAAGCATAATAACAACTATTTTGCACATTAAACAAACCTTGAAGTATTCTTTCCTTTAATTCGGGATATTCAATTTTTAAACGCCATAGATAGCCGTTAAAACAACAGAGATTTTCTTTAACCACGATCTCTGGCAGTAGGTCTACAACTATATTGTCTCTGGCCATCATCATTAGTCTTCTGTTTGAATAAAATAATTTATTTACGAAAATATTATCCTGGATTCACTTTTGATATTTGTATAAGAGGCTGAATCTGCGGAGTTAAATTATCTGGCGTTTCGAACAAAAAGATTATCCATTCACTTCGCAATTGAATCAAATGTGAGTTTCTAACATAATCTAGCTTAATGTAGTAATGCAATTTCTTAACCAAATTAATGAAGCTTGATACACATGAATCTTTTCAGACGAATGAAAATAGTGTACGTGCAAATAAACTTCAGCCCACCAGTTTCTTGGTAGGGGACGTGTAAATCTAGGTTTGTTTTAATTCCGTAAAAAGTTGTCGCGAATTTTATGAATCTTTGTACAAATGTTTCTTATTGCGGGAATAAAAATAGCGTACGGGTAAATCTGCGCCAACTATACCAGGCAACGCCGGGAACTCCGCTAGTAATACTATAAAAAAAGTAATTGAATTGCGATGGAGCGCATGGTCAGGTGGCAATTTTCTTAGTCACCTAATTGCCCTTTCTTATTATTTTTTATTAATATCTTATATACTTTGAGTATTAAATTCCTTCGGTGTTTTTGGTAAATTATTCATCATGCCCCTTGATAATTTATTCCAGAATGAAATAGGTGAGTCCCAACACATCATGTTGTGGCACTCGATCTTGCTATGGCTTTACGCCTCGTCGACGTCGAGGTCATTAGAGATGGGAAACGACTAGGGGCAAGCAACGGAAAGGAATTCGTCCATGGACTTGTTGAAGGAAGTATCCCGGCATTCGCCTAGAATGATTTGGGAAAACCATGGAAAACCCAAAGCTGGATGCCCGGACGGGGATTCGAACCCGCGTCCTCCCGAATGTGACGCCAGAGCGTTACCGCTCACCCACCACGCTCGGTGATCTTGATACAGGAAGGAAGCGGTTTCGCTATACAGACCATATTTCGATTTTTCCAACACTTCCTAAGTCAATCGAGGCGGAATGCCAAGAAAATTGATTCGTTGAGGGCAGTGACCAACATCCTATGGTCAGCGAAGATAGCATAAGTGGTTCGCAGCAATAATACTCTTACTCATTTGGTAAATAAATATTAATAGCGTGTTCAAATAACCACCAATTTGCCAACAAACCGTATATTTCCGAGAAGGAACACCAGGACGGAGGAACGTAGGAAAAAGCTCAGCGAGAGGATGAAGTGATTTTGGGAAAAGAAGAGAAACACATTAAGATAAATATCGTCCCTCAGTTGGGCTTAGTGATTGAAGAAAGAAGAATCCACTTTTAATAGTTCACTTCCAATTTTATAATAATTAAAATTGTAGAACATCCGCCAGTGTAGCCGCGCCACCACAATGAATCGGGGAGAGACAACGGAACGCGGTTCGATTCGTGGCCGTCCTTACTGTGGTTTTTAGACATATTCCCACAATCAACTAGGAAAATGAAGGAGTGGTACACAATTCCCGCCTTACAATATAGACATTTCACATTTTTAAAAAATGACATTTGGGCTTGTTAACCATACAGGCAGCTCAATGTGTTTGTCTCTCTTACAATGCATAGATTTCATATCAGTGTGATTATTTTCCCTCTTTCATTGTAATTCCTAGTAGATCCGAATAATATATAATAAACGATATAGTACAATAAGTACAACACAAGACGAACACAACACTTAATTAAAACCATCCACGCCCTAGGCCGGACTCGAAACGGTGAACCTTTAAACGCAAAGCAAGCACGCTACCCCTATGCTGCCTGGGTCGGCGACAAACAAAAATACACCTACTGTAGGAACAGAAGTCATACGAATTGCAGACTGATGGTTACACTTAAGCTTCCACCTTGGATTTGCTTCTTTTCAGCAAACGGAATCTGCCACTGAAGCAGCTGTGTTGACTACGCTTCACAAAAAAAAAATTTCAGGTCCACTGGATGAAAAAGGCTGAGAAACCTTTGTTTTGGCCATAGACGATTTCCTTCCTGTTCCTTGTCAGCAATCTTCTCCCAGCTGTGATAATCGCGTCGTCAACGAGACGTGAAAGTTTATTAAATAAAAATAAATTAAAAATTGCATTTATTCTATAAATGAAAATAATTATTATAAAGTATTGACATATCTGGTCGAAACAACAAGAAATGGTTTCCGAACACAGTGAAAATTTGTTGAAATTTCCTAAATGTCTCCTGGTTAATCGGCTCTGTGAAGAAAGCTTTGTATTTAGTGAGCAGAAGCACTACGGCGTTAGTTGATTGCTGAAGGTAATGCATCTTGTTCGTATCTGGACCTTATCCGGCAGTCAGCAACATTTCAGTCTCTAGCAAGTGTCTTCACCGCAGAAGAACAAATTCGGAAGAAAGGAAAATAGATTGGAAGGAGTGTAAATCTCGCGAAGCAGTTGATTACAACTTTTCGGACTTTTGCGACGTTGTTATTGCAACAGGAAGCGAAAATTAATATTCTGGACAGCTTTTGGGTGAGCTAGAATCTGTTGGGCGGTGAACGTGGAGAACAAAAGATGGCGGTGTTAATTAACAACGAGAGTACAATGCCTGCACCTCACGGTCGGAACCAGACACAATATGGCGCCCTGAGCAAAAGCTATTACCAAAAACCCATCAAACACACATTGTCCATCGCTAGTGAGCATGTGGCACTGTAGTAAACAAATGACTATGGAAGCCTCAAACGAAACTGAAGACTTTTTACCAAACAAATGGAATACGAAGAGAAAAAACAAGTGCTCTCGGAACACCACGTCAAGATCTAAGGAGCTGATGGCAGTACTTTGTTTGAATCTGGGCTCATACTGGTTGGGACGTGGTAAAGTTTATAGGGAGACTGATTTCTAAGAAAGTTCAATACAAAATGCTGGAATGGTACAGAGACAGTAATATAGTTGTAGAGAGAATGAGGAGAGGAGATAGAAGGTATGCAGTTTAGGAAGGAATATGAGAAAGAAACGATTAAGCGAAGAGTAAATTGAAGGATTATTAGAAGTACATTTGAAAATTCGTCACGAAAATTGGTGATGCTTTGAATTCAACGGATGTGGTGATACTACCAAACGATCAAAGACGTTAAACTCCAAAGAGAGTGAACGGAAGAGCCGATGTCATGGCACGATGACGGTAGTAAAAATATTAGTTTAATTCATGATAAAAAATAAATTTAGTCTGTATTTTCGTGAGATTAATATACATCAGTTTTTCTGACAATGAGTTGTCGACTACTGGAAAAAAATAATAAAAAAAAGATCCTGGTCCGTCAATGAAACGCTAATTATTATTAACAACAACATGTTGTGGGCCATTTCCTCAACAATTCAACAATTTAAATACGGTGGAAAAAAATAAACAAAATTTAGTTAGTCAAAATACAATATGCATAACACTTCTACTGAATGTTTTTTTAAAAAACTGATTAACTTGCAGTTGAGGAAATAACCCACAACATCCAGTCGTTAGTTGAAAATTTAGTTGTATTCACATAGCATTAATTTTTATACAAAAAGACTAATTGTTATTGTTTTATTTTTATTGGATTTTTAACTCTAAAATGTTATAGAAATGAGTGAACTAAGATTTAAAAAAATAGTAATGCCGTTTTTTCTTTCACTTGTAATGAATTTTTATTTCTAGCGTCTAGTTCAAGCGTACAATTTTAGTTTTAACGCAATTTAATTGCATGCTGCGGTGCAAATTTCCATACACATCCAGTTTTCCACATTTCTGTAATTTTTTTTAAAAATAATTTCTTGAGTGTAATATCCCTGCCCATCAACATTAACACTTTACAAATTTTAATTTCTTTCAACAATATTGGTAAATTAGTCAACCTTTCCCTTGGTAAATTATCCCAACCTCAGTTTTGCTTTGATACGTAACAAATTTGTTTACATAAAAAAAAAGTTATCAAAAATCATTGGACTAATATTGCTTGCTGAAATATGTGCCGAATATGAACTGAATTTATTAATTTATGCAGTAAACAGTTCTGCTGAAATACTGTTCCAAATATGGTGGCCACGAAATTCACGTCATTCATGAAGATGAATAGAATAAACTTCTTATGGTCACAAACACGATGTATAAAAAGCTTAAAGAGAACATCGCCTGAAAACGTTTTTTTCGCCTTTACCCTAATTTATATGAAGCAGTCCTCCCTGTTCTGAGCTTATCTTTTGATATTAGCATAATCGTTTACAGACTGCATACTCAGTTAACTGGTTCACATGATCTAATTCATTGCATCCTGAAAAAAAATTCCTTTCAACTGTTTCCTGCAGTAACACCGAGCGTGGTGGGTGAGCGGTTAACGCTCTGGCCTTGTATTCGGGAGGAAGTCGGTTCTAATCCCCGTCCGGGCATCCAGATTTGGTTTTTCCATGGTTTTCCCAAATCACTCCAGGCGAATGCCTGGATGGTTCCTTCAAAAGTTCGAATTCCTTCCCGTTCCTTGTACCCAGTCCTTTCCAGCCTCTAATGAGCCGCAAAGCCATGAACAAACAAAAAAAATCCTCATTAACAAATTAACCAATCCCGCACTTCGTAAAATGTAACCCGTCATCCAGCGACTTATAACTAAAAATGAGAGAGCTTCAGAAAGAAGAATTTTTTTATTTACTATTTCTTTACGCATTGTCGACGTCGTAGTCATTAGAGGCGGGAAAGGGCTGAGGGCTAGGATCAAGAAGGAATTCGATCACGTTCTATTAAAGGAAACACCTCGGCATTCGCCTGGAGTGATTTGTGGAAAGTATGGAAAACCTAAGTCTGGATGGTCGGATGGGAATTCGAACCCACCTCCTCCCGAAAGCGATACCAAAGCGCTACCGCTCACCCAGCACGTTCGGTTTGAAGAAAATATACCAGATAGTCCTGTAATGGTGACAAATTTTATATCTGGAGGTATAAACGGATATTTAAGTTTTTTGCGGATTCCCGAGAGAGTTTTTTTCAAGGGATTTAAACACTGTCGATGTATAGGTCATGAGATGCGAGAGATGGTGGGGGTGACGAACGACATGGAATTCTGCTACGGTCTTTTGCAGGAACCTTCCCGATATTTGCAACCGACACTTGAACACGGGATCATTGTGAAATTCCTTCCCAATATCCAAATCCAAACTCTGCAATTCAAAAAATCGTAGATAGTGGAGGGTATTTTGCACCAAATCTAACTCTATGCAATCCAATGAACGAGGAAAGAACTAATTAATTGAAGTATCAGCACAGCACCTTATTTCCCTAATTTTATCACGCCTGTCATTATTATCCAAACAGGTTGGTGGACGAAGTATTTAAGTATTTCATCGTATTCGTAAATGAAAGTGGATGTTCTGATGTTTGCCAGTAAATTCGAACGAAACCAACATCATCTGTTTCCTAGCAATCCTAGTACAATCTTTATATATATATATATATGCTTTCGTAAAATCTGTGGCAAGCAGTCAAGAATCGAGCGGCTCTTCTTTGTACTTTCTCTATACAGTCAATCAGCCCCTTGCGATATGGATCCCAAACAGCACAACAGTAGGCTAAATAAGAGAAATATATCACACTAATCAAGAGGTATAGTAATAAATACAAATGTATTTTATTAGGAATGATAAAATAGTTATAAATACTAATATTACTGTGTTGGAAAATCCTTTACAGAAAAGGAATAATACGAGCCTGCGGGAGGCCCATTTGCGGAGGAATAATTATTAAACTGAAGAAGAGGAAGATAGAAGAGAGATGAAATGACAAAAAATGTGTCGAATCTGGAGCTTTAAACTGCCCCCCCCCCTCCTTTCTGGCTTTACGCCTCATCTACGTCGAAGTTATCAAAGGCGTGGAGAACTGAGGGCAAGAGACGGGAAGGAGTTCGGCCATGTCCTTTTAATGGAACAATCCCGGCATTCACCTGTAGTGATTTCGGAAAACCATGGAAAGCTTTAAGCTTTTAAAAAGGCGGATATAGGAAAGATTATAACAGCAGACGTCAAGAAAAGTTAGACAGTTGTGTATAAAGACATGTTGAGGGCCGACTAACGACGGCTGTAGAAGAAGTATGTTTTCCAATAAACTTCGGTATCGTCAATATTTAGCAAAATGGTGAAGAATCTGTTGAGGTAAACGAGAGTAAAGGATGAATATATTTTTTCTTACTAGTGAAGGGAAGTTTAACTAATAAAAATATAATGGAAAAGCCTACATGAGACGTCGTCGTCTGGAAAAAAAAATGGAGGACACAAACTGCACTCTACCTGCCAGAAGATTTTTTTTTTCTCTTTTGTTTTGGTACGCCTCGTCGATGTCGTTAAAGGTGGGAAAGAACTGAGGGCATGGATCTGAAAAGAATTCGGCCATGGCTTTTTTAAGAACCATCCCTGTATTGCATTGATTGGTTTGGGGAAACCATGGAAAACCCAAAACAGTATGGTCGGATGAGAATTCGAACCCGCGTCCGTCCCGAATGCGAGGCCAGAGCTTTACCGCTCACCCATTTCGCTCGGATCTACTGGAAGAAACAAGGAGAAGAGATCGAAGATAAAACATTAAACTATTAGTAGTGACGCTCTGTTCGGAGCACCAATTTTTTACGCAAATAGGGAAAGTAAATAAAGCTGATATTTGTAAACGGTCACCTAGCAAAAATAACCGTTAAAAATAGTCCTAATGCGGACGTACTAGAGTTTTGTCGCTCCTTGCTTGTGCGTAACTATCTTCAAAATACGTCCTATGAACCGCAGTTTACATTCTGCGACCGAAGAGCGTGCAGATGATGAGGTGGTACTTCAACATACTCAGCAGAGTACCAGGTAAGACATTACCCACTCCGCTACAAAGGGTTTGCGATCTTTATTATGCTGTTACGGGGATATTATTGAGAGGGGGGTGGATGGTTTGGGTAGAAAGCTACGCTGGGTTGCGTGGACGGAGAGGTAGGGGAGGTTCCGAGCCAATCCACGTAGCTTTTCATTCATATTATTTGTCACAGTTAAAATAATGTACAAAACACTCAACAGCATGTGAATAGACATTTCCGTCATTTAATTATCTCCGTATGTAATTTACGATAGTCTGGCAACAGAAAACAGCGCAAAATATCTTCTGGAATCAGTAAGGAAAAAGATACGTGCAACGTAGGGGGGACAAGGGGTAGAGGCATAAGCCACGTCAGGCTACGTAGGGGGAAAGGGGGGGGGGGTTCACATGTGGCCAAAATGGTGTTACGTAGTTTATGGATGCTCCCTTATAATAGTGTTGCCACAATTTGATGATAAATTGTTGTGTAACTCTACGAGACAAACCGAAAGTAAAGAATAAAAAATTTTGATATCTCGCTTAGTTCTCGGGATATCGAATGTCCATAATCAGTTATAGGTACAGTTGCTTTTGGTGACTTTTTTTCATCTGGTCCAGGCCGCACTTCAACCTAACCATAATTGTTAGGAAGAAAAAAAAACATCTATTGTGCATGTACACCATGTAGTGGCTTCATCGAATGTGTTTCTGCCCCATCTTGGCATAACCACCTCAATTTAGTGATATGCTATCTTGATAAGTAAGTGATATATCAAAACATTGTAGACTTTGCTTTCGATTTGTCTAGTGCAGTTACATAGGAATACATCATAAAATCTCAGTTTTGAGAAACGATACCGCGAGAACTAAGCGAGATGTTTTTCTTTCCTTAAAAAAAAAAAAAAAAAAAAAAAATACCTTTTACTTTTAATTTTTTTTTGTCGAGTTACATAAGATTGCATCATCACATTGCGGAACCACGGTTATCGTAGAATCCCCATATATCACTAACATATTTTCGAGTTATATTACAGACTTTGTTTTCAGAAAAGTGAACTTCCCGGGTATCTCGTAATGGTTTTTTTTGCTTGGGTGTGCTGCCTGTAGTAGAAAATGTATTTGTAGTTTCCTCTTACTTTAACGCACTCAACCGAGTTTTCCCTGTAAACTTGGGTTTGTATATGTTAGGGGGGTGCTGACTGCGCGCCTTGCGTCAGCACGCTGACCGATATAAGTTGCAGACAGGAGCGGATTCAGTACAACATGTCTCCGCCGCACTACATCGTCGCTTGGGCGCTCCTCTGCTTACTTGGTAAGTATCTGACTTCTGTCAAGATAAGCTTTGCCTCCAACGATACATCTAACTAATATTATAAACGCGAAAGTAACTCTGTCTTTATCACGTTATCACAACTAAACAGCTAGAACGATATTGATGAAGATACTTTTTAGTGGATAAATAACACATTATGTCATTAAATTTCGAAAACTAACCGAATGGCGACAGACAGACGGATAGTGTGTGTAGTCTCTGTAATGTTATATGGGTCACTCGAGCTTTATTTTTCTCGTAGTCAGTTTGTGTATGATAGCATCGACTAGAATCTGTCGGAGAACAATGTTATGGATACTGCACAAATTACCACATATCCCACAGAGTTCCTTAACTCAGAAGGGTTATCGGGAGTGCCTTCTTATAAATTAAAAGTCAGGGTTCCCATTGAATTGATACGCATCCTCGATGCACCACGACTGTGCAACAACACCCCTAAGAATAACACAATTGGGACGCAACGTAATAAAACCTGTTTCATGAATGAAATGACAAAAGGTGCTGATGTTTTCATTCCTCGAATTTCGATGACCCTGACATTTCCGTTTGAAAGATTACAATTCCCAACAAATTAGCCTTTGCGATGACTATCAATAAAGCCACGGGCCAGACACTTAGAAAAGACGTTTTTTACCATGGGCAATTATATTTAGCTAGTTCACAGGACTCCAACCCCCAAAGGGTATATACCTCAGTAAAGGAGAAAAAAACTTCGTCTATAAAACAGTGTTGACATTATATGTCCCCAGAAAGTGATCATTTTAAAACAAAAACAAAAATCTGCCTGAGGAACTGTGATAGGTAGTCTCCCACTGTTAAGTGTTAACACACACACACACACACTTTCCCATAGTTTGTTGTTGTTTATACACGATATTTCAGCGACCGACAACTCCGTCATTATCTTCTGGCAAATAATTCGATCGCCGAAATGTAGTATGTAGACATCTTGTTCACTCAGCTAGCCACGCTAGATCATTATATTGACACATATATACTTAACAAAATACGTTTCTATAGTTTTCATCATGTTGTGCCAATCTGGCGATATTAAAAAAAAAATGGCCAGTCATATACAGTGCAGCCGGTTTTATTGTTCCATTGTAACTAGTCAAGCTTCAGAGATCATAACTTTTTCATTAACTGGTATTACAGTTGGCGTAAGAAAGTTAACACCGTATAGCCGGATAGAACAACACAGGAGAGGAAACAGTAGTTTTCAATAACTTCCGCTTGCTGGTGCCAAATTATTTCCAAGGTCGCGCCACGCGCTTCTCTTGTTTCACGCTGTTATTCTCTCTGGCCAGAGTTCGTTATTATTAATTGAGACGACAACGCCTTCTGCTAGGAACGGTGCTTTCGCCAATTAGAGAGTCTGTAATTTGTTTGTCTGTTTTCTCTCACTGTACACCTTTTCCATCTTTTTTTCCCCTCAACTTCCGCAATGACATTACGTCGTGCCGACTGCTTTATTATTTACTGGGAACTACAGAGTAGAGATAATGCTCAAGGAAGGTAGCAAAATACTGCAATAAGGATGAAGTTTTCAGGAACAGCAAACAAATAATTCGTAAACTGCAGATAGAGATTCGTCTTTCATTCCCCGCATTTAGTGTACGAATATTATTTGTATGAAAATCATATGAACCAGTTCTCTATTATAATAAATTGAGCAGATTGTCCTGTGAAATAACATTTATTACGTGATGCATCTATGGCTTCAGCGACCGGTAAGTAGGAATGGGAAGACTTTGATAGCTTTTCACTCAGCAACTACCAGGAATAGACATAACGAAAATCTATTGCAACACGCATCAGAAACTATTAATGAATCAAGCCTGCCTACCCCTTACACGCCACTGGAAGGCTAAGACAAAGTACGAGTAAACCCCCAATACTATTCTTGTGTCCAGTTGAATTCTGATGGTAGTTATAAACGCATAATGTTATCTGAACAAGTGTTAATATGTAGTTTCTGTAGTTTTAGTCCCTAGTAAGACCGGATAAAAAAAAATCATTTGATGGAAACAATTTCTTTCAGTTCTAAAATATCGTATGATATGGCCAAAATAGATGAGACTACGGTCAGTGTACGGATCAAATCGAAAGATACCCTAAAGACCCCGACGAAATGAAAGCGTGCCTACATGAGCCTTCTTCTTGGATGGGTATTGATTTTTTGCTGTCGTCAGTCTTTAGACTGGTTTGATGCAATCCTCCATCCCTTCCTATCCTGTGCTAACCTCTTCATTTCTACATAACCCTTACAACCCACGTCCTCAATTATCTGCTTCATATATTCTAATCTCTGTCTTCCTCTACAGTTCTTACCTTCGACTGTTCCCTCCACTAACAAATTAACCAATCCAGCATGTCTCAAAATATGATCTACCAGCCTGTCTCTTCTTTCTGTAAGCTTCTTCCATATACTTCTTTTCTTACCCATCATTTCCAAAACTCGTTCATTTCTTACTTTGTCTGTCCACCTAATTAATATGATGGAATAGGAAGAAGGTGTGCACGGAATTGCAACCGGAAAATGTGTTCCATAACATTTCAAATTTGATTAAAAACTAAATAGGGCGACTTAAATATTAAAGAGATATATACCCTTACTCCTATATCTATAAAAATAATACAGAAAAAAATTTTTTTTTAAATCTATTATTTGCATTCCCATATATATTATAACCATACATTTGTCGATCGTTTATGCTTTGCAAAGAATCAAACGAATCAATCAAAAGGACACTAACGGTTAAATATAAAGTTATTGAACAGTTTATATAAATGCACTAATTAAATTTCGTTACCAGAAGTGCAGGAAAAAATAACAAAATTAAACACAATAACAGAATCCTTAAATTTATCAGTATCAGACATTTGGTATCTAATTAATGAAAGCGTAAAAAAAATATATTATAATATTAATCATAAGATATATTTTTCAACTGAGAGCTTTAACACCAAAATCAAAACAATTATTCGCAATAGCAGAAATTATGATTCCGATAAAGCTATGTAAAGAAATTTAAAGTGTTAAAACATGTAACAAAGAAATCAAACTGTTCTATAATGACATTAGGATGACATTAGGTCAGAAGGAGAATACCTAAGTAAAAAAAAAATGTTACTAAAATGCGCGTATTGAAACAATGAATGATGATAATTTGTTTAAATGGCTGGCAACAACAACATGTTAAAATGGCGATAAAATCTGATTACAAAGTATTCAGTTTTGGAAATATATAATTTTTAAGCCCCTGAAACACCAATCACAAATCATGTGTACCTCTTGCAAAATTCTTCTGGCTATATTATTACTTTCCATCGAGCACATTATGAGATGATGAATCGTTCGGGGGGGGGGGGGGGAATATATAAATTGGGTGTCTACCGATCAACCATGTTTGGGTTATGAATAACATATTTAGTTTTATGGTTAAATAAAATGTTCTAAAGAAACTATTGCACTAAGTATAGTTTACTAAAGATCTTATTTAATCTGTACAGAGAGCCGTTCATTCTCAGAAAACGACAAGATGATATTTAACGTAAGGTTGTGCTGTCTCTCGTGGTTTTGGTTCGCGAGAGCAAAAATGGGCTAACTTATTCCTGCAAGGTTAACCTTACAATTGGCTTCGTGAACAGCACAAAAAGCATTGTAGCTTGTTGACAGGGACACGAGTGTGTCTCGCCTCCGATCGTAAAGACACATGTCTCCACTCAGCTGGCATCTAAAGATACGGCGGGCTCCTCAAGGCGCAATATCGGACCCGGTGTTATCGTCAGCGAATGCGGATTCTCGGGGACAGGATATTGTATTCCGTATCACGATCCCAGACTCTCTAGTCGCTTTTATCTTCTCTCCCTGACGCGCTAGTAGCGACAAAGACGAACGTTATTACGTTTTCATTCCTTGGCAGACGCGAAGCAGTTCCACTAATATTCACGGTTTTATATTGTGTTTCGTCATACGGTGTGAACATGAGAACCTGAGATGCTGGCGCAAAATGTATGAGAACTCCAGAGTTACTGAAGCTATTCGCATATCTGTGTCACCTTCATAAATTGCTGGTTAAAGTTATTCAGCATAGGACCAAACATCAGTCACTCAGAAACAACTTCTACTTCTTTCATTTCCAGCAACACTTAAAGTTTACTATTGCTGTGAAAAGTTTCTTTTTCTGGGGTGCAACATTCTGGCGAGGAAGTTCTGACTGCAATGTTAAATTCATGTCTTTTTGCAATCTTGGAAGGAGAAAAGCTGTTCATACTGTAAACTTAGACACTGTTCTAAAATTATTAAATTCAGTAAAAGAATTTTAAAAACTTACAGTTTGTATAAAAGCAAGTAGCTACAATTATAAAATTAGAGAATCATCAGGATTATCGATTTAAAATAGGGGAAAAGAATCATTATGCTGCGATTTGCATTTGGTAGTTTACTGTTGCCTTATAAGAAGGAAGATTGGATGATGTTACTGAATGGTATCATTAAAATACTGAAACATAAAGTGCAGGAGAATTTTGATAATTTTCAAAGAGTGAAATCTGAAACAGAAACAGTAGAAGTAAGGGTAATGTTTTATGGATTAACTAAATCGCGTCTAGAAGACAAAATTAGAAAGGAATCAAAAATAAATTAGCGGTAGCAAAAAACAGCCTGTCGAAAGGAAAGACCTTTTAGCAGAGAAACAGTGGCCCACGACTCAGAAAAAACTTTATAAAATGGTCTACATGGGGCACTTTCTTTTATATAAAGGAAATTTGGATTTGCAGAGTATCAGAAAGAAAATTTGAGGTACTGGAAACGTGTTCAATACAATGACGTGGAAAATTAGGCGGACCCTAAAATTTGAAATGAACATATTACAGAATACATAGATAGATGAATCTTAGAAAAAGAGGCGATTGTTCCGTTCTGAGACATATGAAATTTACTAATTTATATATAATATTATGAATCAGTAAGCAGTCTTTGTCTATCTGTCCCTTTGTCCAAGCATCTCGCAGAAACTACAGAGCCAATTCGGATAGGATTTTCTCAGTTTTAAAACTTGTGGTCTATCTTAAAATATGCGGTATATTTTATGACTCTACGCGTCCGGGAAACGGAGCAAGAAATAATAGATAATTCTTTCGTAGCGACAACAGATAGGTGCCACAAATCACACTGCATCTGAGATCAACGCTCCGTCACGAGATACCCACAAAAGATCCATAAGTGGGCACAGTTAATAGAAAAGTTAACTTCGTTAATCGTTAATCCACTACTTCAAAAGTTAACTTCGATAATCGTTAAAGCGTTACATTTTTGCAAGTTTAACGCAAGTTAAAGTTAACCGTTAAAAGTTAACCGTTAAAAGTTAACCGTTAAAAGTTAACCATCGAAAAGTGGATCTGATGTTTATGTATTGCAATAGGTATTGCTGCAAGCAATACCAAGGTGCTATGTACCGTGTTGTGAATTTGTGAATCAATAATGCATCCCTTCTGGAAATTGAGTCTTTACTGGAGTTCAACTTTTTAACCAGCTTCTCAAACGATCGGATTCTTCAACATATAACGGAATCATGTTTCTAACGAAAATGTTTACGATACATCGGTCCACTCCAGCTTGGAATACGACAGTGCCGGTAGCTACCGTGCCAAATGTTTTATTGACATAAACTTTTATTGGTAGATTTGGAGATGAAAGCAAATCAATTCTGCTGCTGTGTACATCAGAAGTAACCACAGAAGGCTTGGAATTATTCTTCTTTTTTACCACGAGTTGGCCACGAGTTACTTTTTCTTCAAACTATTCATCTTTGGATTTTGTAACGATTCGCTAAGCTCCCCGTTACATATCACTTTTTATTGTATATAAAGTAAAGGATTATAATATTTTTCCATTTCTTGGGATGTCCACTGTATGTTCGAAAGATGCGCTTTAAAGGGTGAGAGGCAAGAATTTTACGCTTCAGTGAAGGGCAGTCTGGCTGGCGCCTTTTGGGCAGAATGTTAAGAGGATTAGGGATTTCTGTCGGGCAACCGGTAAACAGAATTCCTTCCTCCCGAAGGAGACATCGGCTCCCGAGTTTTGCCGAAACTTAACGTGGCCAAGAGAAGCACAGATTCACATGACGTCAGATGGTCAGCCAATCACAGGGAACATAGCACTAAGATTCGGGGAATTTTATGTTCTATGTCGTCTTCGAGCCACAAGAGGCGGAGTCAGAGTTTACCTCCGTGGCGGCAGAAAAAGACGAGGGACTTCCTGCCTGACTTCCTTCCAGTCAGGAGCCCAGACGAGTCACTGGCGACTTGGGGTCCATGTGTGCTGGGCTGACTTGTGTCCTGGAGACCATCTGAGGCACTTCTAACTTGCGACTTGCTGCATACTGCTGGCGTGGCCAGTTACGACCATCGACCAGGTGGCCATCTCCGCTCAGCGCTACCTGCCGTGGAACGGTAATGTGTTTCTACGAAGCCATTCAGCCTGCAACTCTCTTGAAACTGCTGTACCCTTAAGCGAATCTGAGATAAAGATCCTTGCTCTGATCTGATAAAACCACTGAGCTAGACTGTGTAACTGTCGAATGCAGGTCAATCATTCGTGGCGTCCCAACCTATTAAAATTCATTACTGTTTGATATCATCATAACTGGTAACATACTTTGTATTAGAATAATGGTGAGATTTTTAAAGTACAACTATACTTGTTTGCTTGCTTTTAAAGGGCTCATTGTACGTCTGAGCCTTGCTTAGAAAATTGCACAACCTCTTGTTTATTAACGTAATGGTAAATACGCTCAGATTTGTAGATGCCATTGTAAAAATCTTTATTAAAATGCCTTTTTGTGACAGTTTTCAAATCCCAGAATCATCCCATTCTCATTTGGATAATTTACATTATGATATTCAATTATAGTATCCTGTATAGCGTAATTAATTAAGAATTAATTAATAATTCTCCCCCCCCCCCCCCTGGTGATACGCTACAATTTATACATCCTCTTCATATGTTGTTTAAGATTACTAAGGCTATACACGTGAGCCTTGATTGTAGAAAGTTTAGTCAAACACAGTTTGCATTCATAAATCAACTGTTCTCCAAGTCTTGATTTAAATGCAACATAATTGTATTAATGTGGACAAAGATTCTTAATATTCTCGTTGTTATTGTTAGTGTTTCTGCTTTCACTAACGGATTCAAGAGCTTCAGTTTCCATAACTTAATCATTTAACGAATGTCAGTTTAAATTATTTTATTAAGGAACACCATACCAATACCAACAAAAAAGTGAAATTTTCATGGCAGTAAAAAAAGTTAGATTATACAAATATCAAAATCAATCACCGATCGAAGTAGAAACGAGTAGTGAGCGCTGGTTTGCAGACGTAAAATAGAAACGCTCCAAAACTCTAGCTTTCCTGCTCACACCCACGCCATTCCTAGCATAACAATTGTATATGCATCACATTCGCACTTTGTATTACCTAATTCGTTCGACATCCGACTCGCGGAACGTATGCGCGTGGCGTGGCGTGCAACTCAAACAAACCAAATGACGTCGACTACCAATATAACGGACTAAAGTCAACGGTAGTTCAATTTAACGGAAGTTAATAAGATCATTAACGATTTTTTAGGTTAACTTAAAAATTGCAATTTTGCTAACTTCGTTAATTAATGATTTTCAGATTAATGGTTTTCTGCCCAACTGTTAAAATATAACGCTACAGTATAGGTAGGTACTGCAATCTTTGGATTCTGCTAGTATTGCTTTTTGACTTAGTAACTTTGGTTATTTATTTCTTCAGTTTTCTGAAATATATTAGATTAGAAATAGAATATACTGAAAACGTTAATCAAAATACTATATCAAAGGTCCGGTGAGCGTAACGAAATTAAGGATTTTATTTAAGGTAAAGGATACAAAGATACTACATAACAAACGTTTATAATTTGTTGTTGCTAGAAGAAAAACAAAAGGCAAACGCGTGGCTACGCACACTAAGGTCCGCGGAGGAAAAATACTGGTTCCTTGGTAAGCAAACCAGATATTGTAGGCCGAGTTAATTGAAACATCGTTATGGCTTCTGGTGATCGGCGCCGGGATAGCCGCTTCGAGATCCGATGGTGAAAGGTAGTTTCATCATTCCGGTTTTGGCCAGTAGGTTCTCAGGCACTACATTGTGCATTGTGTACCAAAGTCCTGGGATAAATCCCAAATCTCTCTGCAGTGCGTATAAAATAACGGCATGCGACACTGTTGACGTTGATTCTTCCGTTAGATGAGGATGTTAAGCGTGGTCCCCCCCTCCCCCTCCTAGTGTTCTTCAAATGAGTAGACTCGAATAAGCATGCATCGGGTTTCAGCAACACCTTTCCTTCATCTTCATACATACAATTATCAACAGTTGTCACAATGAAAACACATTTGTTACAGTTTTAGGGCATGTCAACAACGGGGTCATTAGGTGAAGGGAAGCAATTGGCCGTTACTTGTGTATTCAGGCTTAGTATGCCTCTTGAGGAAGCATCCAACCAACCTTCCGGCTGTGGAATACAGTTACAGTTACAAAATCACCGTTCTTTTACACTTATCGAATTTTAATTTTAAGTTCTTTCGCTGTTTTCGGTAAACTGTTCAGCACTTCCTGTCGCTTGACAAGCGGCATTTGTTTAGTCACGTGACTGTTGAGCAGGCCAATAGAGACGTCAATGTATTTCAATTTGCGCAACCCATGACGCTCCGGGGGATTATGCCGTCGGGTGTAATGGGAATTAATTGGACTGGGTACAAGCAGTTCCTTGTACGCTTACACCAGTCTGTACGAAAAATGACTACGCCTTAAAATAATTTATTTGAGACGAACATTCTGCATCTCTGTGACACCCTGAGGAGTATTTCCCTTTTCCTTCAGCGACATATGCCGCGTTCCTAATGCCATCAACAGATTCTTTTGAATAACTGTCAGGTAATGTCTCTTTAAACATGATAGTCTTAGAATAGCTACATAGAAACATGATTGCCGTCGATTGAGGGAGATTTTTCCCTGTCTTTAACATGGATACATTTTATATCCAGATCAGATCTGCCAGTTTCCAAAAGACATCTAACTAGAAATTAAACATAAAGTTTTCCGTCGTTAATTTTGTGACTTCTGTTATTACAATTACAATCATGATTCAGACCTCGTTATCAGTTTCGTAAACGAGAACAAAAGTCTATCTTCCCATCCTGAAAAATAAATTGTACCACGTGACGCATGACAAAAACACGATGTAAAAAAAATTATTATGAAAAAGTAGCGATAAAATTAAACGTGGATAATATTGGTTAGCAAAAAACCTTGCCGTCAGTATCCAG